>JAUMHI010000057.1:13945904-13956062 GCA_032359435.1 Enteromius unitaeniatus | reverse complement strand
TCCTTTTGATGTGCTATCTGTCACTGATAAAATAAACCTACCATTAAAATGATACTGTTCTGAGACTTTTCATTTCTATGTCATTGGACAAACTTACAAAATCAGAGAGGGGTCAAATAATTATTTCCTCCACTATATATATATATATATATATATATATATATATATTGATAAACATTTCAGATAGAACTTTGCTACACTGCCCTCACATAACCACATTATGCTGGATGTGCGTTGTCCAGTCATCAATTTGATAATAACACTCACTTAATAAATTTACAAAATAAATTTATATAAAAATTTCTAATGTTTTTCTTATTTTAATAAGAAATATAATGTCAGCTTCAGAACAAATGAGTAATAAATGTTGAAAATTCTACCTGTAATTACTTTCACCTTGAAAATGTAGTCAAATCAACTGCAGGGCATTGTGGGATACAATATCTCACACAGTGCACTCTCTTCTATACTTTGATCTAATCTAATATTGTAGGTATGTATGTACCTATTTTTCCTCTTTTAGCATACCATGCATAGTATATACTTCTGAACTAGTAAGAGCAGTCCATTAATATGGTATTAGTATAATGCTAAGCTCTGCCTGTAGCTGTATTATGTTAACACAAGGAGGCAGCATTTGCATCTTAATTGGCATCGTATTTAACTTTTGAACTTGAATTTTTACATGTTGCACCAATTAAACAGTGCATCACTGAAAAGAATCAAACATTTAAACGAAGAAAGAATGAGGAAGAAACAGAATAGACTCACTCTTGTCACATTGTTCTCCAGTGTATCCAGCTTCACACACACAGCGCCCGCTGCTGGCCTCACAGGTTACTGCATTACTACCACACCGGCACACACTGGCACAGCCTACACCCCAAAAACCTGCCTCACACACCATACACAGGACGTTTATTATTCATTTGAATTCACACATCCAATCAAATCATACAGATGTGAGATTTAAGAATGCAAAGACTACTATTTGTATGTTTATTAATGTCCTGTTGGATGTCTATTTTTTATTGTATATGTTTTAATTATATTTTCTTATTTTTAAGTTACCACATTTTAAAATAAAATCAGAAACATCAATATTTCTTACTCTTACAGTACTAGCCAACTTCACATAAAGAAACCGCAATGTTGTTTGTTCGGTGAAAACGAGGTAAAAAAAATCTGTAAGGTGAAAATGAGGTGACAGGTAACAGACGAGCTAACAGAAGCAATGTGGTTTTGTCTATTCTGTCTGAATACACTCACTACTTCTTTTTCTTGTCCTTCACAAAAACTGTAAAGCGCTTACTTTCCCCCCTGAGGATGGAATAAAAGGGCCTGTTTTAGCGAGACCAAACCAAGATCTGTTTAAGTCATTAAAACTAAACAATTATGTAAGTGATCAAGAAAGAAATAACTAAAACAGACACTTCAAATAATACTAAAACACGATGCTTTTTTCATTCATTTTTCCCTCTTCAGCGAACAGAAGGAAAACCCATTTATAAACACACTCACACATAGTGTGTGATAATATATCATTTTCATAACCGAACAGAGAAGTCCAGCATAAATCTAGCTGCATAAAACATTTATTTCATGACTCTTTCTCTTTAACACAAAGTTACTGAGCTCAACTCACTGAAACTATGAAATGACTGCATCTGTCAGCATGCTGTCATGTGTGAATCTTTAATGCATCTGTTCCTTTGAATTTTAAAAAGGACATATTGCCTGTTGATTGACAGATCACAGTTAATTTCTGATGCAGATATTATATTATATTATTAAAATAACTGAGCCATAAAAGCAGTTCTGTGTACTAACATCTTATTGTCACTAGAGGGAGATGCAGCCCTTGAAAGCTTTACCAAATATTGCACGGTACACCCTGCATATTGCCTATTTTCTAAAATATAGTATTTGAAATATAAAAGATCCATTGTAACATAAATGCCTTTAATGTTACTTTTGATAAATTGGATGCATCCTTGCTGAAAGGGAAAAATATGTTTAAAATCTTCCTGACCACCAGCATTGGAAGGTAATTAGTTAACATGTAACAGAATTATGTAATTTGATTCCGAAGTAAATGTAACTGTAATCTCTTACAGTTACAGAGAAAAATGTATAATTCAATTACTTATGAAAATGTTAATGATTACAAAGTGGGTTAAATCTGAATATGTTTGCTTTCCCAAATTGCACCCAGGTCTCATGAGTTTAAATATTATAGAAAAAAATGCTTATTTAATAACTGTTGTATTTCCTATTCAGTTTTATTCATTTGCATTACTTTTTAAAATTAGCTGGGGGGTGGGGGGGTGGGGGGGAATTTCAAAACCAATATCATAGCAATTAACCTATAGGCTATAAAATCTGTATTCAACCTCAAAACAATCTTAATTTAAAAAGAGTCAGATTTTGTGGTGGTTGCACTTTCAAATTAAATGATTATTAAATCATCTTAATTCAACTGCTGAAGGATTAGGAAGGTCTGACAGTAATCAGTGTTGAGCAATGCTGTAAGGTGAGCTCTACCTGCTTTAAATGTTTCAAAATGATTAACAATAACAAAGAAAACATTCATTAGAGATTCAGTAATCAAAAAGTAACCCAATCAGTCACATTCATTTAATAAAGTATTTTATTTATTACATTTCAAATAGGGTAACCTGTAATTATTACATTTCCAAAGTAACCGTCCCAACACTTCTGATCACAAACTATACTGCAATAAGTAAACTACTAGTCTTTGTGTATGATTGTGAGTCTTACCCAGCTGGCATTTCTCTCCATGGCATCCGGCTGGGCACGTCTTCTGGCACTCTCCAGTTTTAGGGTCACAGAGCTCACCATCAGAGCAGTTACATCGCTCACGGCAGCCAAGGCCGTAGTATCCATCATCACATTCTACACAGAAACACAACACTTATCCCATGTACCTGTCAGACACAACACTTTTAAATGGCTGGAGAATCATCACCTACCTCCCTGACAGCAGTCACCATGGTAACCAGGTTTACAAACGCAGGTGCCTTTTTGTGGATCACAAGAAAGAGAGTTTTCCTGCACACACTGGCATTCTTCAGAGCAACCTGCGCCGTGGGTCCATTTGGGACATGCTGATGTAGAAAAACACTATTTTACTATACCTCAAATTATTAAAGTAACCATTTTAACTATAACGTGCTATCTTAGCGTACTTACACAGGTGGCAGAATTTGCCATAGAGGCCAGGTGTGCAAAGACACCCTCCATACAGATGATGGCAGTGTCCATTATTGGGGCAGTTACACCTCCTCCGACAGAACCTTCCATAGAAACCCTGCGGACAACCTGATGACATCACAGGGAACATCAGTGAAATTCCACAATGTTCATCTGGAATTGCATGAGGCATCACAAGCTCTTGTCAAGAAAGAATTATCAGGTCTAATCTGAGAGGAATTTCAGAAATGGGGTAACGAATGACAGCTGGGAGAGATGAGGTTGATGGATAATGTGATGAAAACAAGGAAAGACGAAGGACAGACAGAGAGGAAGTGGACAGGAAGGAGAAACTTTAACTCTAGAGCTAAATGCAAAATATTATTACAGTATTTATAATGAAAATTTTAAATCATATATTTTAGGTTTGATGTAATTTATTTATCTGGTGTCAATGCTGACTTTCACATAATCCTGAAGAAATTATTCTAATACTAGTGCTCATAAAACACTTATTATTATAAAAGTTATATTATTAATATTTCTGTGGAAACTGATTCTTTGTTGAATAGAAGGTTCAAAAGAACAGCATTTATTGAAAATAGATATATTTTGCAACATTATTAAAGCCTTTACTTTAATGCATCCTTGCTGAATAAAAGTGTTATTTTCTTACTTTAAAAAAATTTACTGGTCCCACTATTGAAAGGTACTGCATTTTTATTTACACCACAGGAAATAGACCTTAATGAACTGCAATCAAAGTAAAATTATAGAAATGATCAACAGTTACAGTCCTAAAAATGCACAAAGTTTCTTTACTTCTAAAAATGAATAGTACAATATATTGTGCTGTAATAAAAGACTAGATGTGGAAAAAGAAAAAGAAATACCTCTTATATTCCTCTCTTATTTCCCCATGAGACAACATGAGAAGACAGAAAGGTGGAACATTACAAAAGTAAAAAATAAAAAAGGTTATGAATAGTGAAATATGACATACAGTAAGTAGAGAGGAAAGAGAAAATGTCAAAACCCATGAAAAATGGAAGATGTTAAAACACAGTTAAAAGAGAATACATAAAGCATGTGTGCTGTACCGTTCTCACAGTGCAGACCGTGGACCCCTGGAGGACACAAGCACTTCCCCGTCACTGGGTCACAGCGGCCCCCGTTCTTACAAACACACAGACTGTTACACTGAACGCCATATGTTCCCTCAGCACAAGCTAAAGGAGAGAGAGAATGCAAAAGTAAATACATGTTTAGGGTTCTCTGAGGAACCAGGGAAAGAGAGAAATACAGCAGCCACTGTGCTTTCTATTGATTTTAGGGTGGATTAGAAATGAGACGGTATGGAAAACTCAAACCGCTCTCATGTGAATTCACAATGATGGGCGTGGAGGCTGCAGCTCTCCAACATACTGTCAATTTATGTTATAAACTACCCGAGTTAGTTTCTCTACAGGAAGTACTTTGCTTAGAATTATGGAACTGCTCCACCTAAGGGCTTGATGGGATTTCTGTGTAAGTAAAGGTAATTAGAGGAGGACTACAGCTAGAGCTAAATGAGCAGAAAAGGAAAAATGGAACTTGCATTTCATGTCAATCATGAATTTAGGTTTTATATCGACTTCTAAAATGAACTTTTTTTTTATTATTTGATTATTACATTGTATATATATATACATGTGCTTTCTTGATGCTGATATTTCTCCAAAGCAGTGGTTTGTAATTACCCCAGAGATGATTAATTTTTTTGTTCACTTTTTCATGTTTGATTTTAATTTCATTTAAAGTTTTCGTAATTTTTTTTTCAACATGTTCATGTGTTTTTATTCTTTTTTATATCTGTTTACGTTTGAGTTATTTTACTATATCAAGCCAAACTAAATTAAAATGCCCCAAACTACCTTAAATAAGTTTTTATTTAATATATTGAATGTTTATTTAAGCAATGACAGTATTTTTTATGGTTTTAGTTAACTATAATAACCTATAATAAAAAAAAAAAATTGCTGTTTGCCATCTAAAAATATAATAAGAAATAAGTTAACTTAGCCTCTAGTAAATAATGTTTTGGATAATGTTATTTCAGATTCTGTGTAAGTTCAAAAGAAGCAACAATGTAAAATCTTACTTGGCATGCTTAGTCTAAATATGTCTTGCTTTGTGTAAATAAACCATAACAATATAGCTATACCTCCTAAAAGCTTCTATTGAGGTCAGAGGTCATTGAGTAGAGAATAAATGGCTTGTTTCCTTGTGAGCGGTATGGTACGGTACGCAATTATTTCTGTTTCCACAAAGACACTCACTGTCATTACAGGTGACCCCCGTCCAGCCAGGTGCACACACACAGCTATCCCTCTCTGCCGCACACACTCCTCCATTAGCACAGTCCTCACAGCTCACACTGCAGTCGTCACCGAATGAACCCTCCTCACACACTAATACAGAGAGATCAGCATATTCATATGTCCTTATCTCTGCATGTTTATGTCAAAGTTGAGGTTAACATTCTGGGTTTCTCTTACTAATCTTGCTGATGACGGTCAGCTCCTCTCTCTGTTCATGGTTTTGTGATTGTTCTGGGTCGTAAGTGTATGTGTCGTCATCATGCGGTCTACTTAAAGCAGCGGTGTAATGCAGAAGTTGAGGGGGGCGGCGGAACAGCAAGTCCGGCAAGCGCAGAACCTCCGGCTCATCTTCACTGCCTACAACCTCTTCCTCCTCCTCCAATCCCCTCTCATAGAGAGCTAAACACACAAAATGGGAAAGAACGAAAGACACATAGAGACACAACCAGCTGAAATAAAATAAAATTTTAAACGGAAACAGAAAATATAAAATACATGCCATTTTACATATGACAAAACAAACTTCTGGGTGTTAATAATACTTTGGATTATAACATCACTATAAAGTCTGTGCATCACTTCCTGACTATGAAGTCGACATTACATAAAGCTAGTTAAACTTATACTCACATAAGCATGATTTCTGGTCATAGTCCAGTCTGAAGCCCACCTGACAGAAACACTCATAAGAGCCCGGCGTGTTCACACAGTACTGAGAACATCCTGACGTCTCGGATACACATTCGTCAATGTCTGGAGAGAGAGATTCATAGTAAAACAGCTTGCATGATGCACTAAATGTACTTAAGTAAACTTTAAATAGTCAATTTATGTGGACAATTGGGAAAAATATTTTAATTTGCAAATAGCAAAAAAGATGGATAAAAAAAGTGTTTGGTTAAGTGAGTATCAAAGACATGAAACTGAACACACACCGTCACATGTGCAGCCGTTGGGTGTGTATCCAGGTCTACAGCCGCACTCATAGCCTCCTGGGTAATTCTTGCAGTAGTGACTACAACACGCCTCCCCGTTTTCACACTCATCAACGTCTGTGGACAACACACACAAACACAAAAGCATTTTCTCATCAGAAAAAAACACTGTGCAACATTAATACTAAAACTCTCTTTTCTATTTAACTCTAAAACTCTAAAAATATTCACAGTGTTTAAACAACAAAAAACATAAGTAGGGTTAAACTTTTTTATTATCACATCCATTTTTTAGCAAGGATGCATTCATTAATCTTGTTCTTGACTTTACAGGAATAACTTGCGCTATTGTGTAAAAGTCTTAGGTCACTAGTATTTTCACAAGCAAAAAATGGTTTAAAGTCAGTTATTTCTATCTTTTGCTGTAATGTGTCAATAGGATATATCTGTTTATATTCACAAACATTAATTTTGCCATTAATTGCAATAAATAGTAAATAAAGTAAAAAAAAGTAAATAAATAGATTTCATCATTTTTTTATTAACTAATATATTGTTGTTGTGACCACCCTCTTCATTTAAAACAGATTTTGAAGGGTGAACTTGTGACTAGTTTTTCCAGGTAGCTTTGTAGAAAGGTTTCCTCAAGGTGCATGCAAAAAACTCTGGATTATTAAAATTAATGGAAAAAATGAATGTTTGGAAATGTACAATAACACATTATGGCAAGAACCATTTTTTCTGTTGGTGAAATGACTAGTGGGCCAAGCACATTTAAGTGTACATTTAAAAAAAATAGACAACAGTTATTATGTATTGCAATAATATTACACATTATTTTACTGTATTTTTAGTGAGTATAAGTGACTTCCCTTAAAAAGTAAAAAATCTTAACAATATGCAATAATTCATAATCTAAAAATGACTACAATGACTAAAATGACTTTTAAATAGTGAAAGAGTGGGCCCCATACCTATGCACGTCTTGAGGTCATCAGCGAGGTGGTAACCTTGGTTACAGGAGCACAGGGGCCCGCTGGTGGTGTGCTCACAGTGATGAGAGCAGCCCCCGTTATTTTTCTCACAGCCATTCACAATCTCCATCTCAATACCTGCAGGATACATCCCTACACATTATTAAGACTTCACTGATTGGTGCACGTCAAAAACACTGACCAATCACAGGCTGTTTGGCTCCCGTTAAGCAAATCCACATGTCAGTGAACTACTGAGATAATCTAATAACTGCTTTCTAAAGTGTTTTTCACCTCATATTACATTAAACAGAGCACATGTTAAGTGTGTGTTTTTGTACTCACGGTAGCACTGTTTCCCATCAGCACCCAGCTCGAATCCTGGGTTGCACACACAACGGAACGATCCCGGCACGTTAACACAGCCGTGAGCACATTTAGTCTGACCAGACACACATTCATCTATGTCTGGGAGAGGAAATGTTTGGAAAGTTAGAATGTATGTCAGTGTAAAACTCACTACTAGTTTGTATTTTACAATAGATGAATAAATAGAAACAATGCATTCAGTTAGGATACCAGCAATAGGAGCGAGTGTGTGTATGTGTGTGTCTGTAGTGTGGCAATACATGTGTGCACAGCAGGGGTCAGAGTCTCTTCATGGGGTCAGCTAAGTTTGTCTCATAAAGTCTGGACATAAATGAGGTCCAGACAAACATATTTACCCATGACTCAGATCAATGGCTTTACACTGGCCTGCACACACAGTAACTACTAGCAGGTTGTTATAACAGTAATATGCTATGTGTGTGTGTGTGTGTGTGTGTGTGTGTGTGTTGGGATTTGTGGTTTACTAGGACACAAATGTATAATGGCATGGGTACTACAACATAAACATGGTTTAAGAGGACACTTCCTGTGTCCCCGTAAAACAAAAGGCTTAGAAAACATTCTAAACATTCACAAAATTCAAAAACTGGACACAGTGTAGGACAATACCACATACAGTTTGTGCAGTATAAAAACCATTACGCCTATGAAGAGTCCCCGTAAACCACAAATGCAAGTATGTGTGTGTGTGTTTGAGCAGGACAGGAGGTTGGTTTTATGGCATAGTTGAAGAGAAATTTCCTGTGGCCAATGGAATAAGAATTTAAAAAACTTTTGACTTTTTTAAATTTGACTTTTGAAAACTCTTTGTAAATATGTGCTGTGACCAATGCAATTGCACTGACAGGTAAAATAAAATACATGTCATGCACTCAGACCTTCACATCTCTTGAAGTCAGCTCCCATTTTGAATCCTGATCTGCAGCTGCACTGCGCCTGTCCATTCACATTACTACAGATGTGTGCACATCCGCCATTATATTCCTTACAGGGGTCCTTCACTGAGAGAATAACACGCACATGTGTTTACATATTTATCATAATATACATAACTACAGTAATACAGTAAGTCAAAGACAACATCTATATGTGAACTCACATTCACAGTGTTTGCCGTCTCTTTTGAGCTGGTAGTTGCTGCGACATTCACACTTGTACTGCTCCTTCCCCAAATCCACACACCTGTGTTCACAGCCGCCATTCTTCACAGAACAAGAGTTCACCGCTGGAAAAAGGTCACATAAACACACAAAAAAAGCATTTAATGATCAAAAATAATTATCTATACACATATAATACAAGGTCAATCCCTCTGTAGTAACAGTAGCTTTGCTAACGCTCAACAACTAGCCAGTGCTGTTTTAGTAACTTTGATATAATATTATAGTTTTGCTTAATATTTTAAATTAGATTTTATATTTATATATAAATATAATATTTTTATATTTTCTATTTTCACTTTACTTTTACTGTCTATACCATATTTTTACATTTTATAGCAGTGCGGTCAAATGATTAATCAAGATTAATTGCATCCAAAACAAAACTTTTTGTTTACATAATGTATGTTTGTGTACTGTGCATATTAATTGTGTGTATATAAAATACACATACTTCCATATATATAAATAAGAAAAAAATGTATGTTTATATATTAAATATATTTAAATATAATACACATTTTTAAATATTAATATATACATATCATATTTTTTATACGCTTAATCATTTCACTGCACTAATATACAGTATTTATAAATTTTATTAATTAAAGTGCTGCATTTAAAAGTTTTATTAATTAATTTAACAACTCTGAAAAAAAGAAATATTGCCTTTGCAACAAGTTTTTTATTTTAAAGCTTGGTATTTTATTTATTTTCATAACACTTAGCATTCATTTTAGCTAACATGCATGTTTTTTATGCTTTTACTTTTAGCTAACCATAATAATCCCAGTTAGAGCCAACACAGTCTCATAAGCAATTCTAACATATTCGTACGAGGTGCTAAATTTGTGCCAATTCGTACTAATTCCTACGACCTCTCTTGTACGATTTTGTACGGTTTTGTTTAGGTCATTTGTACAAATTCATACGAATTGGCATCTCGTAAAATACGTACGATTTAGAATAAATCATATGAATTTGTACGAGTGAAGTCATACAAATTTGTATGAATTAGCCACCTTTTAAAATATGTATGAATTGCCGTGAGATCAGGTTGGTTGGAGCACGTAAAAATACAGAAATCTTGTAATGACAAACTTAGATTTTCTGTTTGGACAGG
>JAUMHI010000057.1:13923324-13937157 GCA_032359435.1 Enteromius unitaeniatus | reverse complement strand
ACAAGCTTGTTTCCCACAACTTCCTTCCACCCCATCAGGAAGTCACTGTTGTTTAGGACAACAACACCTTTCTACTACGCCCACTCATTTCACATGTGTGCCTTTTTCTGAATCACACAACTGTGGTATGCCATTCATTTCATAAACTAATAAAGTGCAAAAGCAGCATGAGTAAAAATAAATACCTCTAAGACAAAGGTGTGTGTTTCCATTTGCACACACACCTTCAGTTTACAAGCCACTTTTAATGTATAAAAAAGCAGCATGAACCGTCTGCCAAACATCTCCTTTTTTATTCTATGGTCATACGTACAGTACATGAGGGTAAGTAAACTATTTCTTGAACTTTTTTTAGTCTATGAATACAGTATTTCCTGCATTCTTTCTCTCAGAATTGAGAGGTGAGCAGTGGCCATTAAACAGAGCAAATCAGTCCAACAGGAAAGACTGAGCTACAGCATGTCCTGAGCTACAGTGGTAGCGATATGTCTACTGAAAGAGAGCACTGTAAAAACATTCTTCCACACGCACATATACACAGTCTCCGAGTCAAATGAGCTTAATAGGTTTACCAGTCCAACGTGGAAAAGACATTTTTCATCACAGTCATTTCACCACCGCACTGTTTAGCCATCAGCCTTCTGCTGCATTACGGACTTGAAATTCTTAATTTTAGAAACTCTGAGAAAGCATTTTAGAAGCATAAACTACCATCTCAGCATAAAACCGCAGGAGAGAGAACTGCTTTAGGCAGAGCACACAACAAAATCTCTGACTAGACTAAGGTCTACTGTCAAGACAAGAACACAAAATCTCATTCACATACTACTGTGTGTGAGCTGGCTTCAGTTTACAAAGGCTATTAGCTATTATACAAACAAAAGAGGTTTTATTTTTTACAAATACACTAATATTCAGAAATCTGGGATTTTAAAATGTTTCTTAAAGAACGCTTAGCAAGGTAAAATGCTATTACATTTTTTAACCGTTATATATATATATATATATATATACAGTATATGTATAATATATATATATATATATATATATATATATTAAAATACAATTTATTGCTGTGAAGGCAATTTTCAGCAGTCATTACTCTTTAGTGGCACATGATCCAAATCATTCTGATATGCTTATTTGCTGCTCAAGAAACATTTATTATTGTTACCAATGAAACTTTTGAAGGAAATCTCCTAAAACCCACTGATTCTGACCTTAAAGATAATTGCTTGGGGGGAAATAATCATAAGAGGCAATGGTTTAAGGGTCAGTGCTTTAAACAGGGAAACAAAGTAAACAATTGTTGTTTGAGTGTGTCTTTTGAAACTTTTAAAAGGTACCACACTACATACTACAAACATCCTCATCTGCCTCATTCGACACCTCACAGTGTGAAAACCTCACATATACTGTCAAAACAAATGGAGAGGGTGAGAAACAAGTGAGAAACTAACAACCAAAGTGATGTTTGTCTGCGAAAGCTCCCTCTGCACTCACAGGTGGTGGACAGAGTGTGTGGTGCATAGGCATTAATGCGCATAGCCTGATCCAAGAAGCAACAGATCTAAAATAGAACCCATTCATTCAAGATTTCAGAAACCTGAACCCCTTCAAACATGCATTAAAGACTCACCGTATTGGCAGCGCATTCCCTCAAACCCTTCCGGACACTGACAAAGCTGATCACCCGTCTCAGAGCACTTCCCACCGTTAAAGCAGATGCCAGAGGAACACACTCCTGTGGATAACACACACTATTCAGACACCCTTGACCCACAACACACACGTACAGTGTTATGATACTCACTATCCAGACAGCCTCTCTCTTCCCCTCTCTGCATCCAACCTGGGCAGCACTTGTAGACGGTTTTCATCTCCATACTGTATGCCTGCCTATATACTGTATAATACCCTGTCCTGAGAGAAACAGATGAAGAGAGAGACAGAACTATAATGAACAGGTTTATTGTCGATACTGAAATAAGCCAAAACAGATGACAAAATTTCTATTGTGTTACCTTTTCTACTCTCTATAGTAGGCGACTGTACTGTCCTTAGTATTTATTAATTAACCAAATCAATTCATATTATTTATTATTGTAATCACATTTATTTAGTTAATTGGTTTAGTTTTATATTTATTATCTTTTTTTATTATTATTTATTTTTTACAATAAAAAAGGGTCCCACTTTATATTAAGTGTCCCTAATACCTGTGTACTTCCATAGTAACTAGGTGTGTATGTAGTAAGTAACCACAGTGTAAGTAACCACAGTGTAAGTACACACCGGTACATAGTATCTACAGCTGTAATATTTCTGTAACGTCATACATGTAACAACCCTCAGAATGGTGTGTTTAAGTTCAAATGTGTAACAGGACACTGGTAACAACACTTTTTAGTAATGAAAATACAAATGTGTTACAGGACTAACAGCCCTTTTTGGTAAATAAAGTGTTACACTTTATATTAAATAGACAATTGTTATGGATTTAGCATGTAATTACTCTGATGTTACACAGCAGCAGGCAGTAAATTAGGCTTTGCATATAAATTGTGGTTAGTGTCCAGAATGTTACACTTTATATTAAGTGGGCAGTTCCTGAGGAGTTACCATGTATATACACTGGTGTTACAGAGGTGCACTAACTCCACCCACTTCACATATGCCTAAACCTACCCAACTACACCCCCTGATCACCCCCTGTTCCGGTTACTCCTATACATACTGCTGTTACAAATTGTAGCTATGTAATTCCTGTTAGATGACCACTTAGTGAAGTGAAACAAGTGTTGTTACCAATGTCCTGTTACACATTTGTACTTACACAGGGTTGTTACATGTGTGTAGTTACAGAAATATTACAGCTGTAGATACTATGTACTGGTGTGTACTTACACTGTGGTTACACACTAAATATACATCTAGTTACTGTGGAAGTACACAGGTATTAGAGACACTTAATATAAAGTGGGACCAAAAAGGTCACACTGTTACTCTTTCACTTATTCAGCTGTGAAACATCTCTTTCATAATCGTCTCTTCCCTGTGTCAGTTACCTGTGCTTAGATGTTTAAAAAAGTTGACACTGTTAAATTGAAGGAGGGCAAATCTCCTAAAACCCACTGATTCTGACCTTAAAGATAATTGCTTAGGGGGAAATAATCATAAGAGGCAATGGTTTACGGGTCAGTGCTTTAAACAGGGAAACAAAGTAAACAATTGTTGTTTGAGTGTGTCTCACCTCCTCTCGTAGCCCATGCACCAGCGCTGAGAAGAGCAGCCCTGCCTCCACACCTTCACCAAACGAGTAAAGGCCTGAACACATGGCTGCCTCACCCCCAGCATAGACATCTCCTGCTCCTCACACACATTCGGCCTGAGAAAGAGTAAACATTATACTATACCTACAAAACATAAGGAATAGTTCACCCAAAAATGAAAATTTGCTGAACATCGGAGATATAGATGAGTTTGTTTCTTCATTGGAACAGATTTGGCACACATTCTCTGCAGACAATACATTGCTGAATGCTAAATTTCTCCAAATATGTTCCAATGAAGAACCAATCTTGTTTACAACTTGGCTGAGGATAAGTACATTTTCAGCTAATTTTCTTTACGACCCAACATTGTTTCAAATAGATTGCCTGATCCAATTTTGGTCTTCCTCAGTTTGGTTATGTAATGTTCCATTGATTATTAAGTAGAAGTTCCCTGTGAAATCCAGACCAATGGGGGCGCATTAATGACATATTAATACATATAAACATATAAAGGGCGATCGCAAGCAACATCATGAACTACCCATGCAACAACATGAAAAAAACAGTTATGCGAACATCAAAACTCCCTCTTTAGTAATGATGTCAAAATTACCCATCTTGTTCACATGTAAAAAAAACAACCTCTCAGCTGAGAGTATGCAGAGTTGAGGCTACTAATATGCATGTGTTCCTCGCTAAATACATTTGTGCAGGATGTAACCACATAAGGATTGGGGACTAAATGTAATAATTACAAACCCTATAGTGAGGGCAAAGGGAAAGTTGGCTTGTTGGAGCTAAAGGGCATTTATAACTGGCCTGCTGGATCTTGATGTTCTGCATTTGTTTATTATGTCACTACAAGGATATGAAGAAAAACTTTAATGAGTTGGGCTCTGATCATGCTATGGCACTATGAGCCAACCAGAAAATATGGCTGTGGAAAAACATGGTTTTAGGATGTTGACACAATGTTCTCACCACATGTTCTGGGTCCAAGTGATCAGTTGCACGAACACACGCATTTAACTAGCTGCATTTAAAATATTAATATAAATACTAAATAGACTAAGCCTAATCCTACCACTGAAAGCTTTTTTTAGAATTCACACGATATGCTTTACTTATGAATATATGTTCCAAATAATATTTTTCTCCCAATTAGACCATTTTAAGGATAATACTGGTCCTAAAGTATAGCTAAATACATACACACTCAGCTTTCCTTCACTTCTTCGTATATTTCAGGAGCTGTTCGATGATTTAAACCTTTCTTATGGTTGTCCACAGGTTAAAGCACCATATCCACATCAGAGTATGGAATATCGCTGGGAATACATTTCCCCCTCATAAATAAATTAGGATATTGCAGAATGATTTGTTATATTCCATCTGTGACGGTCTGCTTCTTAAAGTCCTGAATTTAGGTTCATAGGCTGAGTGTGAGTCTGGGCAGTTCTGCTCTCTTTCAGGTTGTTTCCTTTGACCATCTGGACTTAATACAACACATCCTGAGTTAATTAGGGGGCTCGCAGATAAACTGCACAGTCACACACCACATCAGCCCTGGAGTCAGTGTGTCAGAGACTCAGGAAGCATTGGTTCACTATTTACAAATTCTTACAGTGCAGTATTTGAGTTCATTTAAAACAATACATTTTGTTTAGATAAAGGTAGCATATATGTACTAATACGATATGAAGTGTGTACAGATACATAATAAAAATTATAAAAAGAAAAACAAGGATCATATTTGTTTTAATATAAATAGAACATTTTAATGGACACAAATGGCGCTTTTGGCGACACCTAGACATCAATTAAATCACTACAGAAATAACGCATTACTTAATTAGATTGTCATTGAACCTTCCTGAAATGAGTTATCGTTTATTCTTGTTATTTATTATTTTTAATAGTAATTTGAACATTAAGTACGTTGTAAACAGATCACAGATAAACATTTCACAAGCGAAATGCTTTTAGGTGGTGTTACGTTTTCTTAAAAACACTTTAACCTAATAATAACTTTAATCACTAAAATAGGCATACATGTTATATTTGAAGATGAACATTTAGGCTAATTAAAACAGACACTTCTTTTATTTGAATGTGCATTAACGATAGCCAAAGTAATGTAAATGCTTATTAATGCATAGTAATTAACCATTATTTTAAAGATGAAATAGTTTTTTTTACACATGTTGGAGTTAACTTTCTGATAAGAATACGACCACAAAACATGATTGGAAATAAAAGTATCCAACTATATGGAGTCACTCACATGTCGGGCTGCAGGTCCAGTGATGCTGCGCCGTTCATAGACACGATCACACCGCAGAGCAGCAGCGCCATGGAGCAGCACATCGTTCACAGCATCCACAGACACCACTTTAAAGTGTCCGATCACTTCATTATACACGAGTAAGGTGTTTATGGACTTTACGGAAGCACTAAAGCTGTTCTCCTTGCATCGAGCATCCTAGAAGTCCTGGAGCTAGTATCCTCACCCGAGAGCTCAGAGAGACAGAGTCGCTCAAAGCTCCTCCAAGCAAACTTAACACACTCTCGCGCAGCCGCTGGGGGCGACGTGTTTGCTTATCTCTCAAATTCTGTTTTAAATTTGTGAATGTCCATTTTGGTTTGTAATACCACAATACAGACGAGCCTTATACCACAATTAGGTTTCATTGCACTAACGTTAAGCAGTCCTTAATTGTGTTGTCATTATTGCTTGTGAAGTAACATATCATTTAGCATTTAACTCGTCTAATCGGCTGGTGGACCGTGCTTTTAAATGTAACAGTTAATCTAACTTCAGTAGTAATAATGATTAAATAATTGCTTTAGAAAAGATTAGAGAAAAGGCGAAAACATTACACATTTGTAATGTGTGTATTTCCTATTTTGTGACTGAGGGAATGTTACCCAAAATATACTTAAACTGAAAACAATGTACAGACTGTTATTATAATTCAGACTGTATGTATAAATATATTATATGTTATTATAATTCACAAACTTTCGCCAGAAGAGAAAGCGATAACACGCGACTTTTACGTGACACGCCGGAAGACTTTTATTTTGAAAAGCTTTTCTCCGCCGGCTTCACGCAGGGCTGGGTTGATCTGGTCTGTGTTGGGCTGCGGAATGATTGTGTATTTCTAAAAAAAAAACACACAAAATAATCACACTTTACAGTAGCATTTCACTTTAAGGTGTCTAATCGGTCGGCGGATCTGTTCTCGGTGAAGGTATGTGTCTAAAAGATTTGTGATGTGGTTTTCGGTCATGCTTTGGCCCTTTTATTAGCTGTCATTGATGGCCCTGGTGTGCTCTTCATCTATTTCCACAGTTTTACGCCCCACATGTGACACAACAAATTTCTAAACCTCGTTATGTATTTTCTGTTAGTTTTGAGTCGATCCACCCAAACAATCAAAACAAAATAAGTGCTGCGTTAGTACTGCTGCTGTCAATGCTGTCTTGAATCCAGCATAAATCAAAACAGTCCTTATTGATGTTGTTTTTGTGGACTTTCTGAAACAATCCACACTAGCGTTCAGTAGGCATGCTTATTAAGAGATTAAACTTTGGAGCAGCCCGTGAATTCAGTGGCATTTTGCTTCCTTAAATAGTTGATCTCATGATCTAACCACAAGATAAAGAAGACTGCTGCTCTCCTTTCTGTGCTTCATTTTAACCTGAGAATCTGGGCTTGATACTGGGTGCGTTGGTTATTTATCTATATTACATAAATGGGATTTTATTATTACAATCTTAAAGTCTTATGAGTTTTTTATTATTTTTTTTCTTTAAATGTAAATCACAGGCTAGGTAGGAAAACCTGTGATTCTGTAGGAGACATTTTCATGCGTGGTTTACTGTTTGGAGATTTAGTTTAATAATTTGGAAGAAAATAAGTTATCGTTGGTTTCAGCAAAACAAAACTAGATCATTTAGAAGTATTGTTGTTATTGTTAACTGAAACTAAAACTATTATAAAGTGTAATTGTGGGGAAAATGTGTAAATAAACTAAAAAATATAAAATGTTAAATGAAATCAAATGTATTATATGTATTAAATGTATTGCAATTTACTAAAACTGATATACAAATAGAAACATATATAAAAAAAACTTATAATGTTACAAAAGCACATTACAAAATTACTAGAACTTTAATTAAGGTGAAAACATAAAATTAATAAGTGCTATTATAGTATAAAGATAATACTAAATATAACTATAACTTAATCTGGCTCCTAATCTGGGCTTGTTCTCTTGTTTCTCAAGAGCATCATAAAATATGTTGATAGTAGAGACTATTGGTGGCAAGAGTTCTGTAATCTACTTAGGGTTACGAAACTTTTAGCTGCCCTGACATGATACTTTTTTCATTATAGTATGAGAAGAAGATATCAAAACATTGTGTGCATCCATTCAAATTGTATTTGATTCCCAGAGGATTCCTATTTGATCCTTTTGTCTGGTTTCCACGTATACTCCAATAGGAGTTCTGTAAACATACCTATAATATTTTTTATTGATTGATTGACATGTTTAGGTCCTCACATCACAGCCCTCCTCCTCTTTCCCTGCAGATGAGTGGAGCGGCGTTTCCCTCTCCCACAGCCGAGATGGCGGAGATGAACCGGATCCACTATGAGCTGGAGTACACAGAAGGCATCAGTCAGAGAATGCGTATTCCTGAACAGCTCAAAGTGGCTCCATATGAGCCTGAGGTGCAGGATCTTCCAGAGCATGGGACGCTCCACACGGCAATGATGCATGTTCCCGAGAGAATCGTGGTGGCAGGTACAAGATGGGAAGATATTTGCACATTACAATAGGACCCAGAACTTTGCATCATTGACTTGTGGATTATTGCAGAAAATAGGCTCTGTGACCAACAAAAGTTCATGATACTCTCTAATTTTGTTCATAGTGAAAGTCTTCACAAATGAGCACAACTTAAAACATAGAAATGGCTATAAACAAACTACACCACAGTCATACAATTTCAAGATCACAACTAAACTTCTGACAGCTTTCACTTTATATTAAAAAATATATAAAGTTGGAATACTTTGCAGGAGTGTGACTAGTAAGTTTAATGTGTGATAAACATGTGTATATATATATATATATATTTATATTATATATATATATAATGTTTATCACACATTAAACTTACTAGTCACACATATATATATATATATATATATATATATATATAACAACCAAACAATTTATTTTTGTCTTTATTTACTCTCTATCCCCAACCTGTGTGACGACTTTTCTGTGGGATACAAAATATATAAATATGTGTGTTTGGTCAATTTCACTTGCTGACAATTTGTCAAAGGCATTCGTTTAATCTTCCATTTTAGGAGATAGCGATGACATTCAGTTTCCCAGAGATCTAGACCTCATCCAGTCCACCACACTGGAGACAACACTGTCCCTCAAGACACCACCTCGGGTCCTGACACTCAACGATAGGCCCATCGACTTCCTCGAAATGGAGCAGTCGAGCTCCGCTGGTCACCCCAATGAAGAAGTAAGTGGAACAGACCAAATTTAGCAAGAACAACAGCGTGTCAGCTTGGTTTTAGTAAAATGAGGAACACCTGTCCACTGTGGTTCTCCTTGCTTCACACAGGTGCGCACGCAATCCAGGACACGCAGAGAGCGCTCGGTCAGCGAGAACACAGGTGTGCATCACAATGGCCAGCTCGCCAGAAACGACTCCATGTGAGTGCAAAGCTACCAAAACACACACACACACACACATACTTTCGTTTCACCTCTGGTCCTCTCACTCCATTATATGTTTTTTCCTCCTCCCTGGTGTCTCTCTTTCTCCCTTCATGCTGACTCAAAGGGGGTGAGTTAGAACCATGCATGTATATTGTTTAGTTTCAAGCTCTTTTGGTTTGTCTCTTATGCGGTTTTTTTAACCTCAGTGCATGTTATTGCATGTACAGGAGTGGCACGATCACACTTGTCGAGACCAATTTAATCACAACTTGTGATATTGGTCAGTGTAGTTTAGAGTTGCTTTGTCAGTCAATTTCTCTCATGCCGTGACTGCTTGACAGCTCTATTCTACTCTATTGTTCTCTATTCTATTCTAATGAAAGGCCACTCCTGGCATTGAGAAGCTGTTCACACGGAGGGTTTGTACTTAAAAAAACAGATCAGTCATTCTCCTTCACCCAGTTGTTTGCTTGTTTAGACATGGTGTTTTCTGATTGGCTGGGCTGTCTGTAAAAGTACGTAAACCCACCATTGTCCAGCATCTCTTTTTCTTTTTCCAGACCCCAATAAAACGAAGACTGGTACAGCTTCTGCTACTAAACTAAATGCGTCACGTCCATCAGCCAAACGTTTTTTTTTTTATTTAGATTTAGGGGAAAACAACATTTTAACAGAATCTACTAATATAACATTTAAGATACGCATATTACCGTTTTAAAAGTTTGGGGTCAGTACATGAGAGATGAATCATTTTATTTAAAAGGAATGCATTAAGTTTATCAAAAGTGACTGGAAAGATATTTATGATGATACAATTTTTTTTTTAAAGAGATATATAATTTCAGTTAATCAAAAAATCCTCAAACAACAGTATCACAGTCTCTATGAACATATTAGGCAGCACTGTTTACAACAATGATAATAATCAGCATATTAGAATGATTTCTGAATGAATCACTGGGCGGAATTTCAGCTTTGCATCACAGGTATAAATTATATTTTTCAAATATGTAAATAGAAAATGAATAGAAAATATTTCATAACTGAATTTTAATCAAATAAATGAATGCAAATGCTTGTTGGTTAGCATAAGAGACCCAAATATGTACATTTTACCGACCCTGAACTTTTGAATTGTTGTATATAACATTATTTAACAATATTAACTAATACAATAAGTAAAATTAACTCTATATAAATGAACAGTACGCAACTTCGTCAATACACTTGTTCACTGTTACATAAGTAATTAATTACTCAAAACCTGTCAAGAACATGTCCAAGTCTTATTTGACCTCAAAAATTAAAAGAAAGAACCAATTGATATTTGCTTAAAGAAAATAAATCTTGTTTTTTTTAACTATTCATATAAACCAGGGCTGTCCAAACTCGGTCCTGGAGGGCTGGTGTCCTGCAGAGTTTAACTCCAACTTGCCTCAAAACACCTGCATGGAAGTTGTTTATGCTGCGTCCGAAATTGCTTACTTCCCTACTGTATAGTATGTGAAAAACAATATGAGAGGCGAGTAGTATGTCCAAATTCATAGCATTCGAAATTCATAAGGCGGGAAGTACCCGGATGACCTACTGCTTCCACCCGAATTCTGTAGTAGGCATACCATGAACACTTTCCTATCCCATGAGGCTCCGGGAGAGGAGGCGTCATATTCAAAAAATGGCGGAAAGTGGAGACACGGCTCATTTTAAGTGTGAGCACCTCAGGAAAAAAACATTGTTTATTGTGATTAAATTACACTTGTTTAACACGATCTAAAAAAACTGATGACTTATTGAAAGTTTACATTTTCGCGCTGTTGTGACGACGCATGACACGTGACAACATCAATATGGCGGATGTAGTATGTCCCAATTCCATTCATACTACCCCCATTCATACTATATAGAACATACTTTTTGATGGTCGGGTAGTACGTTCGGTTTTAAATGTAGTACCTACTTAAGCAGCATGTGATTTCGGATGCAGGGCTAGTAAGCCTGGATTATTATCTGCTTTAGTGTGTTTAATTAGGGTTGGAGCTAAACTTTGCAGGACACTGGCCCTCCAGGACTGAGTTTGGACAGCCCTGATATAAACTATATGAAAAACTATATAAAAATATTATTGTGTATATATATATAATTTCTTTTTTTTTTTTTATAAAACAATATATATTAAGTATATAATCCTTATTTTGTACAGATTTTAAAAATAAGTAAGAATGCCATATAAGCAATTCTGCTTAAATAATAATAAAACTTCACTCAATAATTTTTTGGGGGGCTGGTTAAATGTGACCTGGATATGAGATTGACCTAACAAATAAGCTGTATTTGATGGGCACTTAGTTTTTTTTTTTAATCAGTCAGTTTTATGGATCTCAGAGATGCAGTTGTGTCTGTTTGGATTAGCGTAGATAGATTCAGTGGTTCAGTAAACAGCCTCATCGTTAGTCTGATGTGAACTCAGCCGTTTCTAATCTGCTTTCGAGGTTGTGATACTCAGAGACTGCTTTGTGTGTTTGTGTTTGGTAAAAAGATGAGATTATGCTTGTTCGGGCTCGTTGAAGGGTTTGTATTGGGGTTGTGAACCTTTTGTGTATATACGGTGAGGCTGTCGCCCATCTATTGCAGTCTTTATTTCCTTCCTCCGACTATTTCATTCTTTCTCCTTTTATTTCCTTCTTTCTGAAACCTAAAATTTGTTGGACTTTCTCTCTCACTTGTATCTTCTACTTTTCCTCTCTTATTCTTCCGTTACCTCTCTCTCTCTCTCTCTCTCTGTGGTTTGGTCAGTATGACTCCCTCCCCCTCTGCTGCATTGCGCACTGCGTTGGCTCCTCTCGGTGGTGCCGAGGACGGCTATAACCTCTTCAGCACCCGCGGCGTCCTTTCCTTCATCCAGTCCACCACACGCCGGGCCTATCAGCAGGTCCTGGAGGTCCTGGACGAGAACCAGCGCAGGTGACCTTTGACATCAGACCCCTGATCCTGCCCTGAGAGACTGACTTTTGGCTAAATTAGCTGTTGCTTCACCGATTAACTAATCAGAAGTCCACTATGACTGATAGACGTTCATGTGTCATTCTGATTACAAACTGATTTGGAGACAAAATGCACTGAGGATATTTGCACTGACAGGCAAAAACTGCAGAGCACAAAAGCCACATATTTCAATATTGAGGTAGTTTGTTAAAAGACAGCTTTTAACTTTATGTTGTTTGCTGTTGGATGTGGACACGCTGCTTTCTTAAACTCCATTTGTTTCTCAGCCTCCTGGTTTGGGGTTTAATGTTCAGCATGAATAGAAATGCGCACAAGTTCTGATTTCTTTCTCTTTTGTTGGAATCCTTTCTTTTTCCCCTGAGCTTTTAGGTTTCATTTAAATTACACAAGCAGTTTGTGGCATTGCTGTATAGTTTATAAAGAAATGTTTGTGTTCTTTACAAGTTTAATCTTTATTCACAGCATTTGTGGCATGATTGCCACAAAAAAAAATTTTTTTTTTCCTTTTTTTGTAAATTAAGAAAAACTCACAGCTGTGTTTTTGG
This sequence comes from Enteromius unitaeniatus, assembly GCA_032359435.1. Lineage (NCBI taxonomy): Eukaryota > Metazoa > Chordata > Actinopteri > Cypriniformes > Cyprinidae > Enteromius > Enteromius unitaeniatus. The sequence continues at coordinate 13,924,572 of JAUMHI010000057.1, read as the reverse complement.
TTAACTTATTTATGTGTTATTACATAATTATTCCTTAACATTTACACACACACACACACATACATTTATTTAATCAAAAATACAGTCAAATTGTGAAAAATATTATTATCATTTGAAATAATAGTTGATGTAGCATATTTAATTTTTAGTTTTAATTAGTGCTGTCGAACAATTAATCACATCCATAATAAAAGTTTTTGTTTATGTATTTATATATAAATACACATACATGCATGTATATATTTCAGAAAAAAAAGATGTATATATTAAATGTATTTATAATACGAATATATATGAATATAAATATAGGAAATAAATATTTGTAAAAAAATATATATACTGTATATATGTGCATTTATATGCAAGCAATAAGGTGAGAGAGTCCGTGTTGTATCGTGCGTGAATCGCGGCTGAAGGGCATTGCAAGGCACAACATGAAGCAAATAACAAAATATTAAAACAAATAATATATGTATTAAAATGTTGTTTGCTTATTATCCGCATGAGAAATGTTTATTAGATGAGGAAGGGGTGTGGTATCAACACAGCACCAGCAGGGGTTACTCATAAATAACAGACACTTCATTTAGCCGAAATGCATAATACACAGAACAGTTTTAATGCTGTATTATTGATTGGTTATGATGGTTGCTAAGAGTGTTGCTCAGTGATACACAGAAGCGTTGGGTGAGGTGGTCCAGTGGTTTCTCGTTTCTCATTGGTTCCCACTTTTTTGGGAACAGAAATGCTCTAAAACGGCCAGACTAACTTTGCTCGCGAAATTGAATGTAGCGTCACAGGAAGTATGGGCGGGCCCAGGCTAACGCTCTGCCCTAACACACTAAAATAATGTTTGTATTAGCGTTAACAATACTTTAGCATTAAATGTAACTCACTCTCTTAAGGGTACGTTTAAAAACGCATGGAAAACGCAAGGCCAACTTCCATGAAGGCAACCATGATGTCAGTTATAAAAACATTTCTGCTTTGGATTTTAAACTGCGTGGCTCTGTTGAAAATAGAGCCTAAGCCTTTGGCGACACATACCACACGAAATGAAATAGTGGATCTGTCCCCTGTGGTCTTCTCCCACGCGGATTGTCCTGCAGGAAGAAACGGTGGATGGCCCTCAGACTTCAAATCTTCTTTTTATTAAGTTTGAATTAATCAATAATACCATACAAGACGGACTTTTCCAAGACATACTTTTATATTAATTTTAATAAATAAAAAAGGGGGGGGGGTTCT
>JAUMHI010000057.1:13895019-13910748 GCA_032359435.1 Enteromius unitaeniatus | reverse complement strand
AAAATTATTATTAATATTATTATTGTTTTTTTATTTGTATTTTATTATTATTATTTTTTTGTCTCCTTTCTCACACTCTATCATTTACCCACATACACTTGTTTTTGTCTTTCTTTCTTTTTTTCCTTCCTGTTCTCTTTATTTATTTCACCTTTGTTTCCACAGTCCCCTGATATACCACAGGTCTTGTCTCGATTTTGATCATCACTTCATGCCACACGCTATTGTTTAGGCTTGTGGCATTTCCTATTGGCTGGTTTGTCATTTCATATATTAAAACACAACTGTAGTCTACAGTACAGTAGTACTCTTTATACTTTTATCTGTATTTATCATCTATATACATCTAATTATATTTTAACTTTTAGCCTCTAGTTTTTCTTGTTTTAGTTTTTTTTTATCTCGGCTTCATAAAATGTTGTAATTTTTTTTATATTAAGCAGTAACCATTTTATAAACGTGATAAGACACTCAAGGCCATGCTGTATTGTGATATCATGGCTAATAGGGCGTTATTTGGTATGCCACATGTAAATATTATTTCTAAAAGGTGATATAAAAGGTTAATGTGTAATGAGTTATAGCTTGTACACAACAAAAAATAGTCATGGTGAGAGGCTGGATGTAATTTTTATACAATAAAACGCATAAAGGTGTGTGTATATAAATATATATATATATGAAAACACCAATCTGCTTTATATTTGAATATTTAAAAATGAGATTTTATGTCATTTTTATGTAATGCAAAGCTGTATTTTCAGTAGTTTTTACTCCAGTCTTGTCATACTGAAACCAAACTTTTGAACAGTGGTCTGTCTTAATACTTTCCTCCAGACGTGCATTGTAAGATTCGTTTTTGATATGCTTGTGTGTTTTGTGGGTTTGTTAATGACATTCATTGATGTGTTTAGAGGAAGTTTGAGCATTTTTTGCTTGCAGTGATTTCTTAAGAGGAACTAGAGTATTGAGTAAACTCTCTGACACACACCCACAGACCTTACAAAACTATGCATTTCTCTTTATATTTCCTCTCTCTTATTTGACATACATTATGACTGTGGAGACTGGCCACTCACCCAGTTTCTGACCCATTTTCCCCATAGCCCGTCATCCACCTGCTCAGAGCATCATCACACACACACACAACCCCAATTCAACCACCAATCACACAAGCACATCTCACACTCGTGACTTTTCTCATTAATGAAACTAGATGCGGCATCTGCAGACTCACCCAGTATGTGAAGCTTCTCACCACGGGCTGAAACGGCTTTCTCACACGCTACACTTAAAGGTTAAGCACAAGCCTTAGGCACTATTTGCTAACTTTCCAAACCTTAAAACAAAACATCGGCGCCCTTTTGAACACTGCTTTGAGCGGCAACACTTTAGTCAAATAAAAACCCTTTGAACAAATGCAAGTAACCCAGTACACGTGGGATCCGGCCTGGGTTTCTCTTCATGTTTGTGTAATATGTATGTCAGGTTCATTCATTTGGCAGTGTCGCCCGAGATAGGTGTAAATCCATCCAGTTGTGTCCTAAATCCTGATCTAAATAACGTTCAGTCTTCCTGATGACTCAGATTACGTCTCTCATTTTTTGGAATTTCTCAGTGACTAGTTTAGCTAGTCACTGTCTGTGATGCTTCTTGTCCATGTCATGGGTGAAGTGTGCTGTCCTGTAGCCTGATGAAGTGTGGAGCTTCCTTTTTTTAGAATGCAGGCCGGACGATAAGAGACCGTTCGCTCACTTTGAGATCGATCCCATTTCAGTTCAGCTAGTTCAGGGGGATTATTTTAATATTTCCATTAATATGTTACATTTTAAGTCATGCATATTGTTTGTCAGCAATGCATCAATCCCTCGATTCTTTGGTTAAAGGGATAGTTGACCCCCCCCAAAAAAAGAAAACTATGATCATTTAATCGTTCAGAACATCCTTTTTTTTTCTGCTGGGTTTGTTCTTGTTTTGAGAGCTGCAAGATCAGTCTGTTTCAACCAGGAGTAGGGGACCTCAGCACATTTCCAAGTGGGCTATAAGATGGTTTCTTTTCCTAAAGAAAGGGGAAAAGCATTTGACATGCATTTGAGAATGCCTTGATTTCAGAAGGGGCAACTTATTCTTCTTTTAATTGAATAAAAATACTTGTGGATCTTTATCATTGTAGGGTGGTTGTGTACACACACTCCCAACACACATTTCAGTCCAAACAGCTTGAAAAAGTGTATGTGGCACCCCTTTAAAAGTTGAGAAACAATGCGCAAGATAAGTAAATGTAAAAGTAAATTTCAGTCTGTTTTTTTACACAAAGCTAGTGTATATCTTCTCTTGTGTTCCACAGATGAAAGTTACAGAGGTTTCATATCGCATTAGGCTCACAATTTTTAGTTTTAGATGAACTACTTACTAATACACGCACAATTTTACCATTGGGTTTTTGAGCAAGGCGTTCATGTTCCTTCAAGGGCCTTCCTCTGCAGTAAGATGCGCTGTAAGTCACCTTGAATTTAAGCAGCTGCAAAATGAATTAAAGTAAATGCATATTCATATTACATTTGCATAATTATCAAGCATTATACTATGAGACTGTTAAAGAATTATTCCTGGTGCTATTGATTTCATTTGCTTGTTCTTCATCATCTTCATATATTGTTTGAAATTTCTTCATTAGATTTTCTGCATGGAATATCAACTCCGATGACATTCGTTTTGTGAAATTATCCTTCCATGGTTTTATTAATACCCCTCCACTAGGGGAGGGGAAAAAAAGAGGTAAAAATAAAGAATGAATAAAAATGGTCTGTTTGTATGTTAATGCTCAGCTTAAGTATCATAACAGTTAGCCAGCAGATAAGCTAAAACGGGGCACCATACTTTGTCAAAAGCCAAAGGTCGTTAAAGAACCAGTGAGTGACAGTGTAATTGTTTTCAATTTAATACAAGTAAACATACTTGACATACATGACATTTTGTAGTATAAATAATTTGTATTTTTAAAAATTCCAAAAAGGAAAAAAATGCACTTTAAATACCCGGATGATTGCACTTAAATAGCCGAAACATTTAAGTTTGGAATTTTGAACACTTGAGGCACTCAACTGTTGCATCTTTGTTGAATCATTATTAATATTACGTTGCTAAGGGAGAGGAGCTATCAGACGCCAATTATTAATTACAAAATAACTTTATATAATTCATACACTGCATGTTTGAGTGTATAAGTGCATAGTGTGTCATTTGGGAAGCAGCTTTACATTGAAAAAGCCCCTGTATTGTGGAAATAGATGAGTTGTGAGTGAGTTGAAGAATATGTTTCAGATAACTGTCTGTTCAACTCAAATCCCAAACTCTCTTTCCAAGCGTCTCTGGCTGGATTTGCAAAACCTGAATTGATCTTGTGAATCAGATTATAAATGTAGCAGTAGACCAATCATAAAGGACTGCAGCATCTGAACACACCACAGCAGTGAGGGCTCACTGCTTCACACAAGTTGTTTACGAATCATTTAGAAATGCGGTAAAATTAAAGTAAAAGTTTAGCAAATGACTTGGTTTCGAGAGGATCGCTGAACGAGTACCAGCCCGTTTACCTAATCATCCCTTGTTTATTCGCACCCAATCAAATCTTCTCCCCTCACTATAAATTCCCCCAGCTTTCATTTCCCTGCATCTCGCTTTTCCCTCCCCCCTCCTCCCCTTCTCCACCTTTTCCATTTTAAATTGGAAACGGTGAACGAGCCGAACGCCGAACTCTCGCCCACGCTAGGGTTCTATCCACTAGGGTTTGGAGTTTGCAGTTCTCCCGGCTCGCTCCCCAGACAGCAGGCAAAATTTGCTTTATTATTTATTACAAGGAAAGCGTGAACTCTTGAAACTTTTGAAAACTAAAGTATTTTTTGACCTTGCATACATGTAAACCGATTTTAAGAGATTCATAAAGCAATATTAGACACCTTTAGAATGGCATAATAGGGGCACTTTAAAGAAACTAAATAAGTGAGAATCGGGTAAATCGGTTTCAGGCTGTTTTTACGACTTGAGTTAGACGTTCAGCTTGAGGAAGTTTAGCCTGAATGGTTTTTGGGCGGGGGGCCACGGTTACAGAATCCCAACCCTGTGCCAATGGCCTGCAGCAGGTCGTGTGAATAATTTAGCACCTGGTCTAATCTTACCAAGGCCTTGCTGTTCATGCCCTTCAGAATTTATCAATGAATGCCTCCACACACACTTTTAAAATAATGTCAAGGAAGTAACAGGTGATCTGTTTTTGGGGTATTTACCAGCATGCACCTTCCCACATGTAAATAGACGGCAAATATTAGAGCAGAAATGGCATGTTGATGTGTGTGTATGCAGCTTTTGGAGGGTTTGAGGGGGTGTGAGTGGTGTTTTGAACATCTGTTGCGGCTCAGGTGTCAGATGAACTGTCACCCGTTTCAGCACAGAGGGACAGCGGAGAAATATTAAATGTCTTTTCCATGCTACACACATGCTAAATACACCCTCCCTTCACACTGGCATAGTAGGTGCATGGGAGTGCTTCTTAAAAGAGTATTTGAGCCAAATTTTAATGTTGTATTCCACAAAAGATAGGAGTAAATGAGTTTTTAGTATTTGGGAAACTGTTCCTTTAATTACCTAAATGGTCTTTCTGTTAGTTATTAGCTGCATCATTAGATGAAAGGGGAAAAGGAAGAGATCAGGGGATGGAAATAACAAAACGGATGTGTAAGAGAAGCAGTCCTGCAGTACACAGACTCTGATCCCTAGAGAGCAAATCTGAGCACACTAACAGGGTAAATACAGGAAGGAAACAGGCTTTCTAATGGGCAGTCCTTACACATGTTTACATTGCTCTTGGGCATTCAGAGATCAAGTGTTCAAAGATCATGAGACTCTGGAATAAACACACATGCACAGACTCATTCAAAGACTCATTGAATCAACAGGTGCTTCTTCAGTGTCTCATCTAGCTCTTCCTGGGAGGTTCTTGTATTGCTATTCAGATAGATATGTATTTGGAATAAAGGAATACTTTTTAATACTTAGAAAATGGAAAGACATTAATGAAGTGATTTTAAATATTTCTATTTCAAGTTGAGTTATTTTTGTGGACTGTCACAATTGTTCAAACCATTATTCTGTGAGTTCAAAAGAACATCAAGCAACAACAACATTAATTAATAATAAGAAGAAATGCTTATTGAGCACCAAATCAGCATATTAGAATAAAAAATCAGCTTTGACATCACAGGGAAAAAAATGAAATTCTAAAATGTAATAACATTAGTGTAGTTATATTTTTTGTTTTATGTATATAAATACTATGTTTTTATTATCTATATTATAATGAAAAGTATTTAATATATGAACATAGCATTTTTTCTCTGACGATACATTTTCGAATGGATGTGTGCGTATTGTTTTCTCTTTTACACTTCTTTTGTTGTTCTTTCACATTTTACATTTTTATTTTTACAGTACTACTGATGAAGTAAGAGGTAAAGATGAAATTAGGTATATTTATCAGCAAAAAATAAGCAGAAAGAAATGTATTTTTCCATTTATAAACCATCCTTCTAAATTGTTGCGTTCCTTTAAGTGAGGCAATTAATGTAACAACAGTTTTACGATTCACGATTAAGTCCGTGTGTGTGTGTGTGTGTGTGTGTAATTGATGCTTTCAATATTTTATCATTCTTGTTCTGGTAGAGAATGATAGTTAAAGCCTTTTGTTTCTTAAAATTGCTTAATTATGACCCAGATTCCACCATGATTCTTTAATTGACATGCCTTTTAACTCTGATATTCTGGGTATGAAGAAAATCCAGTTTCCTTCAGATAATCATGACTTCCTAGTGCTGTTTATGTGCTCTCATCTCTTAAAAGCAGTCGTTCCATCATTATTTGTATGCAGCATTAGCTCACCTCTCTCTTAACACGATCACTCTCTTCCGCCCCTCATAAACGCGTACGCTTCTTTCCACACACAGACTTGGCGAGGTGCCGAACAGTCTGACTTTGTCCTTGTCCTAGATCTGTGTGTAATAAGCAGGTTTGTAATGAAGAGTAACAGCGACAGCCAGCAGAAAATCTAATTCACACCGCAAGCGATTTACAACACTTTATTTAATTAACATGTTCTCATTTTATCTCATATCTATCTGTCTTTTGCCTTTAGGCGAGGCCTGAACCCCCCCCACAGAGTGAAGTCCATCTCCATGACGACTTTTACGCAACAGGAAATAGAATTTCTACAGAAGCATGGAAATGAGGTAATTGATGATGGCATGTTTTTATTGACATGGTAAATGTGTCATCATTTTACGTGGGCTGTCTGTGCTGATATCGGGATGCCAGGGAGTGAATGATTTACGGGGTAACAGTCATATGCCTAATGATAAGATAACAGGAATTTTTTTTTTTTTTTTTTTTTTTTTAATCTGAACGCATGCATAGCTTAAACCGTGAATAACAGCTATAAAAAGGTAGTTCTAGGTTTTTTGTTTTTATTTATTTTTTTATTATTAATGTGTTACTTGTAGTATTTTATTTAAACTTAAATTTATTATTTTTTTATATATATTTAAAGGCTGGTGTGATTGCTTTTAAAGTCTAGGTTTCTTTGAGAGCTGCTTCTAGGCGACAAACTTTTCATCTCCCCCCTTCCCTTTCTCTGCTTAACTCAACATTCCTGGGATTTTTCCCAGGTCTCGTGAGGCCTGATTTACGAGGATGAGCTGGAAATGATGTAGTGTGCCTAGACTCTTATTTGAGTGCTCTGTTCCTCATTACACATGCTATAATCTCCTGTTTAAACCATGATGAACTTCAGAATGGCTTGTGTGTGAATGTAGGTGTGAACACGTTGTTTTATCACATTTGTTTTATGTGGGTCCAATTCAAACCAGCTTGATTAAACAGCAGGTAAAATCTCACATCTGTCCGTCCGAATTTTTGATTTGGTTTTCAATGATGAGGGGATGTCACGCAAACTGTTGATGTAGGCAGATCTTCAGTAATGTGTCTAGCTTACTAAGTAACAGATGAGTTTGCAGCAAAATATTGTAGAGTTTATGAAAAAAAATCTTTATGAAGATTCACTGCTATTAAAAGTTTGAGGTTGGTAAGATTTTTATTTTATTTTTTTATTTTTTTTAATGTTTTTGCAAGTCTCAGTAAAGCACCAATTTTGTGAACAATTGCACGTTTCATTTTTCCCCTCTCTATTCATGAGTGTGTGTTTTCATGTATATGCAGGTATGTAAACAGATATGGCTTGGCCTTTATGATGACAGAAACCTGGCCATCCCAGACTTCAGAGAACCTCAGAAAGTCAAAGAGTTTCTTCAGGACAAATATGAAAAGAAGCGATGGTGAGAGACAACATGGGCGGAAATGTTCTTTATTATGTTTGACAGGCATCATTATCATACAATACTTGACCATGCAAAGTGAGCTGTACATTATCCCACTTATTACAAAACAAATAAATGAGTTGTTGGCATGAGTTGTGAAAATAAAATATTAATATAAACTGAAATACACATTCTTATAGTCTTCATTTGCACTTTATTTTGCATTTGCGGTGTCAAATGAATTAATAATATCCTGGTATTTCCGGAAACGTTTCCTTTACACCATCTTTGTATAAGCAAATATTTTTCCCAGTATGATAAGTATAAAGTGTTCTCTTCTCATTTAAATGTCTTTCTCTCATTCCTTCCTCAGGTATGTTCCTCCAGAGCAGGCTAAGACAGTGGCAACCGTTCACGCGTCTGTCTCTGGTTCGTCTGCTAGCAGCACCAGCAGCACTCCAGAGGTCCGACCTCTTAAAACATTACTGGGGGAATCAGTACCCTCTTTACACCTCAACAAAAACACACCCAGCCAGGTAAAAAAACTAATATATACAATACTGTGAATGAAAGGCTGCATTACATTGATCAGTGTTAGTAAAAACGTTCTTTCATTATCAAATACTTTAAAATAATTTATTAGAGTAGGAAATGGTTATTTTAAATTGTAATAATATTAGATGAAAGATGTAATCAATGCAGCCTTGTTGAGCATAGGAGACTTAAACCAAACTATATCCAAACTACTTTCTTTACATGTGTGTTTCTGGTTTAACTTTTTGCACCTCTCAGTCTCCGGTTGTGTCACGCACTCAGCTGACCCATCAGCAGCAGCAGTTTCAGGACAGGAAGTTCGATCTGCTCAGCGATCTAGGTGGCGACATTTTTGCAGCTCCGCACTCACAGTCCACAGGCAACGCAAACTTTGCCAATTTTGCACATTTCAACAGTCATTCTGGTAAGAACACGCTCATACTGCACTAACAACCTAAAATAACCATTCAAAAAGGTTCAGGACAACTCCCAGCGTGAGGTGGTCGCTTTCCCATCATGCGGCACTACCACAAAACCCCTTATGAAATATAAAACCACTAATGCTTACTGGCATCTTTGAAAGGGTAATGGTTGTGTGTTTTTAGTGGTTAATGCCAGAAAACAGCTTCCAAATGCTATGTGTGTTTACCTCTGTACCTATTGTGGCCAAACTTGCCTTGTCGTCTGTTAAAATGTGCACGACTGGACTTGGAGCTAGTTCATTTTCTTCATGTCATCTTTTGTGTCTGTGTGCATTTTTATTTGTGTTATTAGGCATCATATGTGTTTTGTCATCTTATGCAACCAGCATTTAATTCAGAACCGTTACTGTTTTTATTTGCTAAAGGTACAAGATGTGAGCTGTGATTATTAACTGATGAATTTTCGTAATCTCCTGAGTGGAGAGAGATCCAATTGACCTAAATGCTGGACACTTTGAGCACATTGTTTCTTTCTTGTTTCACTGTCATTCCTCATTCCATTTTCTGTTTGTGTTTGTTTGTTTGTTTGTTTGTTGGACCTCAGCAGCACAGAATGCAAATTCTAATGCAGACTTCGCGAATTTTGATGCGTTCAATAGTTCTGCTGCTCCAACCACAGCAGCTTTTCCATCAGCTCCACAAGCCCCATTTCAACCCCCACAACCAGGTACAAAACACACAAACATCCATTTATGTGCTGTGTTGGTATAAATGTCACGTAATAGTTGTTCTGTTTGTGTGTCTTATTTCGTTGCTGTTTATTTGCATTCTCACTTCTTAAACATTCCACTTTTTTGAGCGGTGATTTGGCAATATCTGCTGTTTTTACTGTTTTTTTGATCAAATATATGCCGCATTGGCAAGCACAAGACATCTTTACTGTTGTGTGACAACATACTTATTTTCTTTCTTTATAGTTGTCTAATTTCTGTTACTTTGACCCTTTTTCTTTTCTGCTTTTCTTAACATTCCTGCACTGTCATTCACTCATTTCCTGTGCGTACGTCAGTATACAACAGTCTCCCATTTAGTCGCAGTGTGGGCGAGTTTACCTCATCGCTGCCTCCACTGGCCATGCACAGTAAGTCACAGCTTGTGTGCCAGTCTGTGTCTTTTGTACACACGCTAACCCCCCCAATTAATGTGGTGCTGTTTTCCTACTTGTGACACTTTCATGCAGTGGTGTAAAATCCGATTTTCCTTATATAGCTCCTCAGGAACTCTCAAGGGCGATGTCTCTCTGATTTGAAGGACACTTCTAGTCAATGTTCCCTTTAAGCTACCTGCTCCTGATGTAGCTACTGCACAGAGGGATAAAGCACATTGGGTCACATTGAGCTGTACTGTAAATTTAACAAAAGCATCATTCTTGAGATTAAGGGAAAATGACTCTTGACCAGGGGTGTAAATCACAGGGGGGTCAGGACCCCATCTGAGGGTTGTCCTCCCTGAAAATAAAATTACAAACTACTCCGTGTGTTATAAATAATATAATGCTGTCCTTAAAATAATTGTGTAAGTAGTAAAACGCAAAAAAAAAGCGTTTTAAGTTTAGAAACATTTTGAGTACCCCCTCCTTTGCCTCACAGTGGTTTAGTCCACTGCCTGCGTTTCCTCTTATTATCACTGATATCCAGTGGAGAGAACAAAGCTCTTCAATAATTATGTACAAGTAGCCTGTCTAAGCTATTTTATTCACTTTAAACATTGCTCAGTTAAGCGCAGTTGGCTTGCTGCGGTTGAGTGTCTAAAAAAAAAGAGATGTCCTCAGTTCCAGATGAAAGCTTAAATACAATGTGGAGGATAATTTATAAAAGAAAAAATAATAATTTAAAAAGTTGAAATTTATTGGAAAAATTAAATAAAAATGTATTCCTTTTAGTTTTTAAAATGTGTTATTTTTAATTCTATAATATATTTTTTTTTATTTTAACATTTATATGCATCTTATGTATTTGTTAAAGATTTAGATATTTTAAAATACTTTAAAAATTAATCAAATTTAAATTTTAAAATGTTACATAATTTAACATCATTTAGGAATATAAGCTATATTTCTAAATTATATTGCTAATTATTTATATAAATTTTATCAATTATCCTTAAAAAACGAGATGTGGTAAAAATGCATATTTAGAGGGAATATCGTGCCCGAATCATTTTTCTCCTGCTGTCACATTCCCTCCTTTCCACAGGTAGCTCATCAGGACTGGCTAATGCCAACTTTGCCAACTTCGATAACTTCCCCAAATCGTGCAGTGCTGATTTCGCCTCATTTAGCTCCACCCAGAGTAACTCAGTGGGAGAGGCACATAAAGCGGAAACAGCCAGTGTCACCGCAGACCGATACGCAGCCCTCGCAAACCTTGGCAACATATTCGGCAAACCTGAGCAAGGTGTGTTTTCTCTTACAGTTACAGCTCATACTGTCGGGGCTTAGAACAACATTTTGACTAATTTTCTGTCCTTGTATTCCGTGTGAAGCTACAAAATGGAACAAATGTTTGTTGTTAATACAATAATAAGTCAATAATACAATAATAAATGTGAACAAAAAAGGCTAAAAGCAAGTAATCTCCCCACAGGTACGAGTTCAGCCCCTCCATCAGCTGGTGTGGGTCCTCCGCCTCCACAGGCAGCTCTGTTGGGCGGCGATCGCTATGCTGCTTTAGCTGAGCTAGACAACGTCTTTAGCTCCTCAGCACCAAACGTGAGCGGCTACAACACTGCCACCACCGCACAAGGGTGAGACTATAAAGAGACGTGGCCCTTTTCCTCTCAATGTCTTTTTCTCTGCTGTTTTAAGCTCTTCTTTAACTCTCTCAGGTCTGTGTATGGATCCTCTACGGCTGCTCCTCCAGTTCAAGCACAGCAGGGTTTACCCAGCATGCCTCAGGGTTTTGGCGGTAAGCATCTTTAAGATCTATTTAAGATATCCATTCATTGCATGTCTTACATCTCTCATGTTTTTAACAGGGCCTTCGACGAATCCATTCGTCGCTCCCGGGGCTCCGCAGACTGCTCCTACTAACCCATTTCAGGCCAATGGAAGAGCACCAGTACCAGGAGTGGGTGTGGCCTCTGCAGGTATGGGCGGGGCTTAGCTCTACCTGCTAAATTGTAGAGTTTGAGTCATTCGTTCTCATCTTCTCAGAATTCACAGCAGGCTTTGTCCTCGGTTTTAAAAGAGTTTAGGCAGCTCTTGTTTTGCGTCTCATTATTTATTAAACACACCAGAGGGCTTTGTGAAGAGTTTTAAGTGGGTCAGATACCATCCATGCTAGGAGCTAACAGCTTGAGATCGCTTTTACACACGCTAGATACAAAAGCACCACAGAAGAGCAGCACAGATTTGTGAGTCTCTACATCCCTGCGGCGGATAAATGTTGTGTGTGTTCGTGTTCCAGAGAGAGAAAGAAAAAAGGCAGGAAGGGGAGACATCTGTGGTTAAATGTAAAAAAAAAAATGTTCCCTGAAATGTGTATATATAGGCCAAAAGTGAGAGAAAAGATAAAATGGAGTGAGCTGCGAGACTGATGGTTTTGTATGGTTGTGTTCTTGACATGCTGAACAGACATGTTAGGACCCCTGCTGGGTCAGGCTTACCCTGCGGCCCACTTCGGTATGTCCATCTCTCTCTTTCTCTCATTTTCTCCCTTTTCTGGGGCTTGTCCTTGGCTGCAAACCCATTGGCGTTATAAACTACACTGACCACAATTCTGTGTGTCATTCTGACCTTTTGACCCCATTTAAGAAAGGTCTCCTTATATTGTTTTTCATTTGAGGTTGATGAACCCCAGATAAAGTTTCGATATCCCATGTTCACATCAGTGGTCTCCAGCTGTCATTGAAAAGGAAAATTGACCAAATGCATATGTTCAGTAGTTATTTAACATGTCGCAAAATATCAAGCCAAGTGACATCTGCAATCTGCCACTTGTTTTGATGTTTTGTTATGTAATGCTACCGTTAAAATGTTTCGAGGGAAGATTTGTACGTTTTGGAAGAAGCGTATAATGTTAGTGTTACAAAAAAATTACAATTTCAAGATACAGTTTTTATTGTTTTACTATATTTTAAAATCTATTTTATGTGATGGCGAAGCTGAATTTTCAGCATTATTACTCCAGTTTTCAGTGTCACATGATCCTTCAGAAGCCTTTCCGATATGTGATTTGGTTATTATTATTATTATTATTATTGAAAAAAGTTCTGCTGCTTAATAGTCACATTAGATGCACTTTCTTTTTTCCAAAACAAATCTGACCACAAACATTTATACAGGTATACATGTACAGATGTGTGTGTGTGTGTGTGTGTGTGTGTGTGTGTTTTTTATATATATATATGTGCAGGGTGGGCCATTTATATGGATACACCTTAATAAAATGGGAATGGTTGGTGATATTAACTTGTATTAACTTCCTGTTTGTGGCACGTTAGTATATGTGAGAGGGGGAAACTTTTCAAGATGGGTGGTGACCATGGTGGCCATTTTATTAAGGTGCATCCATATAAATGGGCCAGCCTCTCTCTCTCTCTCTCTATATATATATATATATATATATATATATATATTATAATATATATTATAATATAGACTTGCTGATGTTGATTGAATAACGTTAGTATTGTAACTTTTGTATTGGTTATTTGTTCTCTATTGTCTATCCTTCTTTTTTGCTGTGGAGCTTTTGTCATGTTTTGTCATCCGCTTTGCTCAGGTTAAAAATAGCACTTCCTTAACGTCAACGTGACCGTTTTTCCTAGACTAACTGTGATTAGTTTGTCAGTACGTGTTACTTTAGGTTTGTCTTCCAAGTTTAAAATTTCAATTTGCTTTTGCCTCTTAAATAACTTTTCTCAGTGAAGTGTTGTTCTATTTCAAATCCACTGAAAAAAAAACAATACTAATTGAATTAGTCAAGCCGTTCAGCTGGTGAGAGTTTCATTATCTCTGTGCATCTCACAGATTGGCTAAAAAGGGCATCTGTATGTATGTCAAACTGAGATATTAACACAGCTCTTGGTGTCCCACAGCCTCTTTCGGTCCGCCGTCCATGAGTATGCCGACTGGGTTTGGAAACGCTGCTGCATATAACCTTCCCACCAGCTTCAGTGGAAACTTCCAGCAAGCGTTTCCTGGACAGCCTTTCGGCCAGCAGCATGCATATCCCCAACAACCCAACGGTAGGGGATGAGAAAGACCTGCTGCAGTGATTTGAATGCCATTTTATATTAATGCTTTACGATTGTTTCCAATTTCATGCAACTTTTTGTAAAATGTTCATGCTGTGCATAAGACTCTCTTACATGGTTACACATGGTCTTGTTTTGTATTTACATATCTGGCTCTCTTTCAGGAGGTTTTGCTGCATTCGGTCAGGGTAAAGTCACTCCGTTTGGACAGAACATGACGGCGCCTGGAGTAACCAACAATCCCTTCTTGGTGCGTTAAATAACATTGTTGATTGCAATATATAATATTACATTTTTTGGTTCATTTATGTATTATCATTTTGAAAGTCTTCATTTTGTTACAAATGTTACTTTGAGTCTCGTATTTGTATTTATTTAGATCTGTTATTAGTTTACAATTAATAATAAATGTATATTTTATAGCTTACTTTTTACTCTAAATGTTAATTTGAGTATGTTATTTTTGTTAATTTACATTAAGTGTAATTGAATAATTAAAATAATGGATGAATAAATATTTATTTATATTTTCAATTTAATAAAGTATATAATTTAGAAATTCTAATTAATGTAATGTATTTTTTTAAAAAGCCTACATTATATTCCAAATGTCTATTATATTTATTTATAAAATAACTTTATTTTAAGTATTTTTATAGCTTTAGTTTTTGTTGTTTTCTCATCGTATTTATCTTTTTGTGTGTTCTCTTGCAGGCAGGGGCACCAGCAGCACAGTTTCCTGCAGGAGGCTCCACAAATCCCTTCTTATAGCACGCTTTTGTTCTCCGCTCCTGCGGTGGGCGGCCGGCGACTCGTTCGCACCTCTTGCACTGTTTTGTTTCTCAAGTAGTTTTAAAAAAAAAACATCAATTTCTTAAATAATTTTTTTATTACATTTTAAGAGCAGAAGACTGAAAAGAAAAACGGCAAAGGAATATAATATACACAATCCTATTTGTGGCACATCCATAATGACAGAAAAAACAAAACATGTTGCAGGGTTGTTTGAAGAAAAGGAGTGTTTTTTTTTTTTGTTTGTTTTTTTTTTAAACCATGCTCCTTTTTGTCATTCCTGTGAACTGGCCTGACCTGGAAATCATCTGCACGACGTGGTGGATTACTAAGTTATTGCAAACCTCCCGTTCATGTTAATGCTGCAATTCTGTATATAATTCTTTCATAGAAATTGCTCAATTTTAGCTCTTTGTGCATATCAGTATTTGTATCTTTACCACACACACACACACATGCTGCATATACGGCGCTGATGTCCGCCATGCTGTGAATAACATGAAGCAAGAATGTGGAATCCCTTTTTGACATCAGAGTGTCGCCTTTTTGTGCTTCTGGAGTTTCTGAGAATGAGGCAAAAACATTGTTTGTTTTCCGTTACGAGGAGTTTAAGACTCTTAAGACTTTTGGATGTCAACTCCTCATTAAACTCATGAGACTCAGACTCAAAACCACTTATGTTACAGAGATCTTAAGTTAATGTGTGTATATATATATATATATATATATAAATAAATATATACAATATATATTAAAATGAATTTTACCTAAATCAAGTGTAATGGTTTCCTGTTCCTTGTGCTCAGAGCTTCGTTCCAATGATGACATGTGCATTATCTTGTGTTTCTTCTGGATTCTCTCTCAGTGTTTCTGTCTCAGGTTTTCGGCACATCGTGGTATACAAACCACTCAAGAAGAAAATGAGTGCAATAATAGAAAAATATGCCCCGTAGACTGTAAACTGGAAGAACACAAGAACAATGTATGTCCATGTTCTTGATCCAATGCAAAATTAGCATCTGTGTCCTGCTGATCATGACCATAAGAATTCTGATCTATGTGGAGTGTGTCCGGTAGCCTCACCTGTGTGACAATATCCACCCCAAGCCCGCCACTATCCACCACCACTGAGGTGATGATTGTCTGGAGGACCAGAGCACAGAAGGTGTTGGCTCCGAACACAAGGGCGTAACGCTCCATGTTCAACCCAGCTGCTATCTGGTACCTATGAAGCAAGGACATGGATGACCGTTTTTGTCAGCAAATGTTACATTTTTATTAATTACCATAATTTTTCTGGACCTGGAAATGTATGTATAGTTTTATTTTTTTTTAATCTCATTATTGGTTATCTTATT
>JAUMHI010000057.1:13850982-13894919 GCA_032359435.1 Enteromius unitaeniatus | reverse complement strand
GTGTATGTATAATATATGCATATACTGTGTGTGTGTGTGTGTGTGTGTATATATATATATATGCAAGAACATTTTTCTGCGTTCTTTGCAGTGCATGCATTATTTATTTTTGCCTCTTCTGTATATTCACTTTGCTGTGTTGTGCATTATCTTACATAAAATGGACCTGAAATTTGTCTGTCAGCATTACAGGTCCGAAATCTTCACCATTGCACCAATTAAGGTGAAACAGCAAGGGGTCAGATAAGATAATGTACACATTTCTGAAAGTTTATCATGTAATTATGCTGTTAGTTTGGAGCAGTAAAGTTTGCCTTCAGCAAAATGTAACATTTAATTGAATTATTAATAAACATGATCTGAGCAGGGGTTTATAATAAGTCAACTATTTTGAACAGAACTTACATGGCAATGGTGATGAGCAGCATGTATAGGCTCTTAAAGATGATGTAGCCACAGTAGCAGACCCAGATGTTGGCGCTGAAGACCATTGCGAAGAGAGCGGCACCCTCCAGAGCCGAGAGCGCACTCAGAGCCACCTCTCCCCAGCTAGACCAGTCTGCAGAAGAAAAACCAATACCGTACGCCGCTGCCGCCCCTGTGGTGCAGTAAGAAACACGTTCAAATTCAGTCTGAAGGCCATTTACATTTTTTTTATTTTTTTTTTATTATATTGTTCTATCAGTTTGAGCCTGTTAAATGTACTGTGTGTAAGTTTTTCACTCTACTAAAGCATAAAAATTCCATAACATGTTATTAACATGATGTTAACTAATTTGTTTATCTGAAAAACAATGCTACAGTTATTCTCCTTTGAAAACGCCTGTTTTGGGATGGAATGTCTGTCTTTATTTTGGTCTGTGTTACCTGCCCACTGCCAGTTTACCCAATTGTATTTTGCCCCCCCGGGGATGCCAGTTGGGGGAAAAAAACACTCATAAATCCTCTACTGTGGTCTCACGAGTTGCCAGGCTTTCTGGTGGGGTATAATAGCCTACACGTTTTTTGGAGGAGTTTTCGTGATAAAAGTTGCATTCCGAGGGCTAAATATCACATTATTGGGATTGCTTCAACCCACGGATGAGAAAAACATCCCGCTAAAGAGCGTTACAGTAGCCCAGTTCCGCAGGAAAACACTGAAGTCGATCTGTGCTTTAAACCTACTTTTGATTGAAATACTGTGCATTCACACATACTTTTTCACCGTAGGCATAGTTGGAGTTTATAGTGAGATTGGATGCCATGCTGAATTTAACATGGATGAAAACAAAGCAGTGAGGGATAGACTTATTTAGTCTTACATTGGTACACACTGTAAATGTCATAGATAAAATAGTTTTCACAACTTAGGTTTTGTCTTTGTTCCTGGAAAGCTGAACAATCAGTAGGCTAGACTATATTGCTAAACAAAAGTACAATTCATAGTGCGCACTGTACCTCTATTCTTCAAAGCCTCATTTACATTTCTGTCCAACATACAGTATGGTGCTACTCTGACTAAAGTTCATATCAGATACATTTTCTAGACTTAACTAAGCTCACAATAGGTAAGTGTCCTGTCTACTCACCAAACAGGTTTGAGAGGGCCTCCACTCCTCCATTGTAGACGGTGAAGTTATTTGACGGCTCCACATGCTCCCACAGCGACTGGACGTAGTTCACGGTCTGGTTGTAGCCACAGGTGGCCAGTGCCCACCATGCCGACCAGATAAGCAGCGAACGTGAGGAGAAACACTGCAGAAAATCCCTCCACAACTGGAGCAGAACATCACAGCAGCCACCTGGGATATCAAGAGGCCAAATCCATTTAGAGCTGGTTAATTTTTCATTCAATTTATATTTATATCTGTTAGTTATGATGGAATCGTGGAATCAGCTTCCTATAAGAGAGTTTAATTATTTATTCACTGATTTTTATTTCATCACCTTGTCATTTTCTAATCAAAACGTCTACATATTCCTCTATTCCAGACACTTCTTCAAATCATTTAGAGATCTTAAACCCTGCTCTTTTCTAATACTCAACTACAAGCTCACATTCAGATCTGCTTCCATCCGGTCAACAACCAGAAAAGATATGTCACTAATTCCATTTCATTGCAGCTTTAAACATGAAAGACAGTTAGCTTTTTATCTTTGGGATTTCTTGTCATGTATGAGATGCGTTTTCCTGTTTTGTCCACTGACAACCAACTTGTTAGAAACCAGGACATAGCTTATTTATTTTATGGCACAAATACTCATTAGTCCTACCTGTCTTGAAACTTTTTGCACTTGTGTCATCACTTTCTGTGGAAACTTCTGGTATTTGCTGCTGCTGTATGGCTCCAACCGACTCTATTCCATCTTTTTGGCCTTTGCTTTGAAGATCCTCCTCAGTCCCGACATGCTCTTCACCATCAGTCTCTCCTCTAGCACTCCTCATTTGGTGGAAGAACATGCTTGTCTTGGGCATTGGGAGGAGGATGGAGCCGATCAAAGCAACACCGGTAAGAACCAGTGTAAACACTAGAATGTTGTTGTAGGACATCAGATCAAATGAGACTAGGATTTGGCCCAACACTGAACCAACGGTGTAGCCCAGAAGCTGGGCAGTCCGGCAGTAAGAGGTGGCTTTCAGGTAATGCTTTAGCTCCACCACGCTGTAGAGATACGTGAAGTAAGCAACGTCACATGACGTCACCACTCCATACGTAAATTGCATGGCCTGCATTTCTGGGACACCATTACACCACAGCAACATGGCCGTGGTGGAGAACAGGATTAAACACTGGAAGATCACCACAGGTTTGTAACGTAGCCAATCAGTGATGAGGAAGACAGGAACCAGCACTGCCAGGTACGAGTATGTCCACACTGGGAATATCTGATTGGTTACCTTAGAGGAAAAACATCACCAACAACAAGATTTATTGCACAAATCTAAATTGGTCACTACATAACAACTGACTAATGCAAAACTGCATTTAGCCCAATCATATGCTGCATCCGAAATCGCATACTTCCCTACTACATAGTACGCGAAAGATAGTATGAGAGGCGAGTAGTATGTCCGAGTTCATAGCATTCGAAATTCAGTAGGCGAGAAGTACCCGGATGACCTACTGCTTCCACCCGAATTCTGTAGTAGGCATACCATGGACACTTTCCTATCCCATGAGGATATTCGAAAAATGGCGGAAAGTGGAGACGCGCCACATTGTAAGTACAAGTGTAAGTACCTCAGGGAAAAAAGGTTGTTTATTGTGATTAAATTAAACTTGTTTAGCACAATCTAAATAAACGAATGACTTATTGAAAGTTTACATTTTCGCGCTGTTGTGACGACGCATGACACGTGACGACATCAATATGGCGGATGTAGTATGTCCCAATTCCATTCATACTACCCCCATTCATACTATATAGAACATACTTTTTAATGGTCGTGTAGTACGTTCAATTTTAAATGTAGTACCTACTTAAGCAGTATGAGATTTCGGACGCAGCAATAGACTGTAAAAAACATGGAAATGTGACGACAGCGTTTTTTAAGCTAAAAGCAAACATATTCAAACATATTGAAATTCGCACGTCACTTTCGAAAATGGGCAAAAAGGCAGGAGTTGGTTGATGAAACCATCTAACGTTAGTTGGACAGTGGTGCTTAATTATCCAGAACTTTAAGGCTTATAATTTAAAAAGATGAGTTATTAAAAAAAAATCACCCCCCCTCACAGTTTCCATAAAGGGCAAAATTAGCTATATAAACCAAAACCAGTTTTCTGTACCAGACGGTAAACACTTTTTTTTTGCTGTAATGTTATGTAGGCTATTTTAACATGGGGTGTAATATATACCAAAATTAGAGTAACAAATTTACATTGTTCAATTACTAATTAATACTAATCAATTACTAAATAACAGGCGAATATATACATATTGTATAAACAATCATATTAAAATAATGTTATGAAAAAACTAATAATACAATATATTAAATTAATTGTAATAATTTTAGATAGCTTTTACTATTTAAAATGTCAACATGTCAATTATAGTTGTTTAAATATTTTCTAACCACTGCATATTTTATAACAGTATTATATTTTCATTACACAAATCAAACTTACAATTTCAAAATAACTGACAGTCATAAAAGGTTATGCTTTCTCTGTAATAAATGTGCAGAGAATTTAGGCATAAACAATTGTCAATTTTTTTGACTTCTGTACAACATTACACATATTTTAAAATGTGTTATCTTGTTATTATTGTAATTTTGGGGTGCAATTTCCCTTTAATATCTGCTCAGATTGACATTTCTGACATGATGAGTTTCTGAAATGAGATTTTAATAAACTTCTTGAAACTATACCTGCTCAATAGTTAGGTTCTTGTCTGGTCCAGTTAGGAACGGGATGAGGAATGGTTCTAAAGGCTTTACTGTGCTGAAGAACCCGTAGATGCATAACAGAGAAGTGGGATACTTCCAGTCCCTCATCCAGTGCTTCAGTTTCTCCATCTTTTTTATTTCAATTTCCTAAAATTGCATGATAAAGTAAATTTATCAGACTTAACACTATAATATTATAATATTTATGTTATTGTCAAATAGCACTATTTTTTAAATGCACTGTTTCCCTTTGCAGGTGTCTGAGATCTGTTTTCATGGAAGTACTGCTCCTGTGTTAATCACCACCCACTCTGTGTGCTGTTAATAAGCAACCAGTGAGCAAAGTTCTGCTTAGATTGTTCTGATTACACCCAAATTATGAGCAATAATGCTATTTACTAGATAATCAGATTTCTAGATAATCAATTATTTATTATTGTAATAGCATATGTATTGTTCATTTCATTCATTAATTGTGTTTAAGGTTCATTGCTTTGACAACATTTTTGTCAACTTTTCAAGTCTTGTCTTCACTTTTTGTATAACTGTGGCAATATTATTTGTGATTTTCTACTGGTTTTGGAGTAAATGAAAGCATTTATTTTTGAAAAACTTACTAGTCACTATTTATTTTATTTTATTACCAAAAAAAGTAGACTATAATTAATTACTTTAGTTACTTAAGAACAAGAAAATGTATACATAATGCATAAAGAATAATATTAAAATAATAATATAAAATAACTAGTTATACAATATATTTAATTAAATTAATTATAATTTTGGATTATTAATAGCATGTCACATAGCTATTACTAATTTAAATGTGTCAACTTGTTGTAAAATAAACAACTGTACTTAAATAATGTATGAAGGAAAGTTTTTTGTCAACTAAATAGTCACCATTTCTTGTCACTTTAATTTAATATATTATTTTTACATTTAATTTAATTTAATTTTTCCCCATGTTCGAACTTTTATTTTGACTCCACGCAGGCTTCTACGGGCGGCCTTTTATTTTGAATACCAACGTAATTTCTGATGCTTCCTGTTTCAAACTGTCTTCTCGTGACAAATCTTATGACACTTTGTGAATAAAAACGCCAGCAGGTTAGAAAAATACACACATTTGACTTTTAATGCTTTATTAATGCAGCTACTGTGCGAAATAAGTAGACGCGTCAAACAATATCGTAATTTAGTGTCAAAATAAAATAAAATATTACAGCAAAACGTAAATACGTCGTGCCCGAACTGTTAATGAGCTTTTATGTATATAAAACAAGCTACTGCTATGATAATCCTGGAAGCTCCTTAGATACTTGTGCAAATTTGATAGAAATATTATACTCTATTGGAAATACCACTTGACATCATCACTATACTATATTAAAGCACTTTTTGTAAAACTTTTTAAGTAATCAACTGATTTCCATGTATTTTCCAGGTGTGCAATCATGGCAAGCAACAAATTCCAGATCGTGGTGCAAGGAGAAGCGTCTGAGACGGACTCAGATGATGAAGTGTACATCACCTCTGCTCCTCCTGTCCATGCATTATCATCATCATCATCATCAGGGATGAAGGTGGCCGGAGAGGCATCCGAGACTGACAGCGAGGACGAGGAGGAGAGAGCTTGCAGACTAGCTTCAGAAAGCCATCAGCAGATACTCCGCAAAGACCTGCCTCCTCTCATTGTGATCAGAAACACACCTGCGACAGCGTCCGGGCCGGAGGACAGATCTTCACCTGTGTCCAGACCTGAAGCAGGTAGGTTTAACACGTTACTCCAGCTGAAACTGCAGGAGAGCAATGCGCGCTTGTGCACGGACGTCAATCAAAGCCTGAAACTGGTGTATCAGAACGCAGCACGGGACATAAGACAGGCCACCGCTCACCTCAACAACTCTCAGACGGGCATCATCAATGCGTCCCACAGCATTAGACTCATACTAGAGGACCTGAAGTCAGTGTCTGAGAAGATCGACATCATCACCAGCTGTCATCTGCTGCCGGACATCACCATGCCAAACCCACCGTCTGAACAATCCCAATCAAGTGCATAGGAGCACGATGAGATGGCTGCGTGTATATAAGATGACGAATTCTGTGAAATATTATTGCTAAATATATTAGTCCAATATTAGACACAGCTTGGATACATTTTCATGAATTTCTTGTGTGCTGCATATCAATAGTATTTGCCCAACAATGTCATAATTATCAGTTATTATTAATTAATAGCATCATCATTTGTTTGGAGTGATTAGTTGAATGCACTGAGGAAATAAAAACAATACATTCTGTAAGTAAAGTAAACTAAATTTGTTAATTCTTTTCTCTTAACATGTAAATTTAGATTAATCGGTAAAAGAAAGTGTATATTTTAGGGGATATAACTAGTCACCATGTCTTTTAATCTTTTTTTTGGTTAACTTTCATAGTCCTTTGGTCAGTAAATGTCAAGATTATTATTTTTAATATCAATATTATTATGTTTATATGAATTTTTTCATATAGCTTGAAATATATCAGTGTGCAAAGGAAAGTATATATTTTAGGACACTAGCTAGTCACCTTTTCTTGATCTATTGCAGTTCACTTACACATTTAATCAATTTAATTTTAATATTTATATAATAAAACTAATATATATTTAGCATTTTTATACATTGGTTGAAATGAAAGCAAAGGAAGGTTGAGAATTTATAATGAACTTAAGTATAATTATTAATAAAAATAGGTTAAAAAACTGCATGTCACAATATAATATTAATGTAAATATTATCATATTAAGGTATATATTTATATTAAATACAGCATGTTACATGGGAGGTCAAATATGACTTGCCATACTTGCCAAATATGAATTTATGCATAAGAAATATACGCACAAAAAGCGTCACACACAAAGTTTGTTTAGAAACTTTATTGAAACATACAGGTCTGTGATGGGCGTTTTGGAAATGTATACATTTATAACAATTGGAGAAAGCTTCATAGCACCACCTTGATCGGAATAAACACAAATAGGAAATGCATACACTGTGAAACACTTGCAACTAAGTTTTAAAGGCACTTTTTCCACTGATGCATATGAAACAATCTCTGGTGTACATACGACTAAATGAAATCTTAACCTGCGTTTCTAAACATAAGGCACTTTCCGTGAAAACGAACCAGGCAACACTTTGTCCCATTCTATAAAGCTTATCTTTTCACTATACGTTTCATTTCAGACACAATCTTAATCTATTTTTAAAGGACACTGATGCTGCATCTTGATTAGAGTTGTGCAAATATGAAGCAATGATTCTTAAAGCGATATAAAAAACCTTTGAGAAATGGTTTGATGGACAGTAATGATAACATCAATAGTATCAAAAGTAGTTCGTTTCCAGACGCTCCCTACAGGCAGTCGCTCACTCATGCTCCTGTGCATGGGTTTCTTTCACGAGGCACACCAATGAAAAAGATGCGCAACAGATGTGCAAAAAAATTTGTCCTACGTAGAAAGACATTCAGCTACATGTTAAAGCTCTCTCACACATGCACTCACGCAGAAATGAAGCCATGAGATGTGATTAGTAGAGCTATTGCAGCAACATATATGAAAAATGAATGTTGCTATCTAAAGTATAACACTGAGGCTCAAAGGAATTAGTAAAGGACTGATAGTACAGTAACAATGCAACAAAAGCTTCCAGGTAAACAACTAAACCAAACTAAATTGATCTGAAAAATCCTGCGAATAAAACCTAAATATAATACATTCAATATGAAATAAACAAGTGAAAGGATAAAAGGCACAAAAGAAAAGACACTTTCTCTCCCTACAGGAGTCTCACATTCTGTTATTGATATTACAAAAAGGAAAACGATATTCTGTTCCAAAACAGTACAGTTCTCAGATGTGCAAAAAAGAAAAAAAAAGACAACTTCCTGTTTGAAAATGTGAACTCAGTCCTCCAGTATTTTAGCTTACAGTATTAGTGAGATTTCAGTGAGGAAAAAACAAATATTGCACGTTAACGTGATTTGTCAAGTCATGATGTCGTTGGATTGATCAGGTCAAGTTTTAATGTCGGACTTTGTCTGACCATAAAGATAAAATCAAGTCTGCCCCACCCACAATTCTAGCTGACTATTTATTCATTTTGATATTATCAAAATGAGAGTATATTCAGCTTATACTCTATTCAGTGTCCTTCATTTAGTTACTGATCAGAACAGTCTAAGAAAACATGTCATGTACACAATTTTGGACACAATTATGAGAAGTCTTGTGATTCAAAAAACTTGAATTTAGGTATAATAATGATGTCTATATATATCGTGGGTGAGGATTGATTGGTCAGGTCACCTAAAATATGGAGTCTAATTGGTCAGATCATAGAAATGGCGAAGTCTTATTGGTCAGGTCATATAATGAGTGATGGCTCTCAAAGCATAGAGCAGCTCCGCCTGCATTCGAGCCTCCATTAGAAGCAAATTCACATGGACCTGGATGAAGGAAAGAAAGAGAAAAATAATATCAGTATATTTAAAGGAAAATCAATGTTGAATTTTTCTGACTAGCTGTTTGAGGGTTCAATGGCTCTTTATGGAATAAAAAAAAAAACGATTAATTGTAAGTCATAAAAAATTGATTTAGGTATAAATTACAGCTGTCAAACTATCACAATCAATCGCATCTTTACATATGAGTTTATTTTATGTTTGAGATAGGGCTGGGCAATTTAGCCTAAAGTTAAAATCTCGATTAATTGAACATTTTAACTCAATTACGATTAGGGTTTTTTTTGCCCTCATAGTTCACTGACAAATCTTGTACAGTATATATGCTCACATAATACAAGTGAGAGATTTTTTTAATGAAGGGTGCATTACTTGATTTTAAAATAATTAAAGGAAACACGAATCTTCTATCTATGATTATTTATTAAACATCAATGTTGAACAACTGAAATTAAAGCACACATGGCCTAAAACTAACAGTCACTTTGTTCTTATTAAAAAAATTTAAAATAAATAATAAAATAAATTATTTTCAATGTTTTTCTTATTAAAAGTAGAAAATAAGCAGTATCTCTTCTAAATAAAATTGTAAAAATCTGGTATATCCTGTAAATAATATTTTAAACAGTGCATTTCTTGCATCTTCTGTAAACAAATATTTTAATGTGCAATGTATCAGTGTAAACAACAGATTGTTGTAATGAAAATAGGACTCTCCTAAACATGGTTGCATGAGGTGTTCTTAGTGATCTTGTCATGTCACTATATGAACATGAATTTACTCTAGAAACATGAGCCTCCTGTTAACTTTTTTAGGTTATGTCTTGTACATGTCTGGCAGCGCAGGAAAAATGCGACGGCCCAGTATACCTTCTGTCGAGAGTTTTAACGAGGTGTTTAAACCCGCTTCGCTTCACTGTAGCCAAGGGAGTCAAATCCTTTGCGATGTACAGAGACACAGAAGCCCCTCCCATGACACAAATTCGCGTTTCCTGTGAAGCGAATTTCACGTGCGAATGAAGCGAAAAATGTGATCGATTATAGGTTCTGAATGTCGATTACGATTACTTTTCGATTAATTGCCCAGCCCTAGTTTGTATTATGCATATATAAATACACACACATGAATTTGCTTATAAATATTGAAATAAAATATTATGTTATAATATACATTTTTATACACATACATGTATAAATATGTACCGTATGTGTGTTTATTTATTTATAAATATACACATTAAACATACTGTACACATATTATGTGAACAAAAACTCTTATTTTGGATGCGATTAATCACTTTTATTTGTTTGATAGCACTAATAGAAATATGTATTTTGAAATATGGCTCACCTTCTCGGAGTGTCTGAACTGGTGCCAGTAGCTCTCGTACATGCGGCGCGTGGTTCTCTCTGGATAACACGTCACTGTTTTAATGTAAACCTTCAGACTGCGCTCCAACAACTGATTCACCTCGCCGTAGTCATAATCGTCATATCTGCAGACACAGTGTGAATGTTCATATTTCAATATTGGGCAGGAAAGACTGGATTTCAGTACTTCTGGTTGTCCTATGCAAGCACACAAGGGGGCGCTCTGGGTATACATACTGTTTGCTACAATCACATGCTACTATGCATGGAAGACCCAGATGAAGTTTGACTAAATTTTTATGTATGCAGAAGAGCAAGCCATTGGTGTTATTGTTATCGTTCATTGAAATATAGAAAATACAATTCTAAAACGTAAATAGATTATAATATTTCAATAAATGTCTAAGGGCCCGTAAGGACGGTAACTATAGATATAACGATAAAGATATAGTTCTAAAAGTCATTCTAAATATTAAAGAATAACAGCGACCACATCATAACTATAATGATAAAGACACATCGTTGGAATCAATTTAGAAAAATGTAAAAAAAATAAAAATTAAAACCCAGAAAGCTAATAAAAATGCTAAAATTGTATCTAAAATTAAAACGATGAGACAACTGACGTATATAAATTATGGTATATAAAAATTTTATAAATAATACTGTATCCCAGAATGCAATGTGCTTGACTTGACCTTTCTTTTGCTGTGTGACAAAGTATTGTCCACCATGTTTTTTAACACCATAATCTGACTGCTCATTATTTCTCATTAGCAGAGTTTGATGAGTGTCGTCTGTGCTCGTAGACGTACCTTATTCCATACATACAGTGGACGTAGTTGAAGAGAGCCCTGCGCAGCATACTTGTGTCCACCCCCTCATGACTGGCCATGTTGTAATAGGTAAGATCACATGCTGTTCTGAACTTATCATCCAACAGGTGACCGATGTCAGAGTACAATCTGTTCACCAGAGAGAAACCATGATCCTCCCATGTGTAGTCCTACAGATCGAACAAGACAGAATAATCACTCATTCATCATTAACCAAGTGTAAAACAGAACAACAGAGTTAATAAAGAGTGTCTCTTGTACTTGTGCTTTAAAAGTGGGTGGGTTGTCTTCTCCGTGTCTCGCAAAGTCTTGGTATCCAAATGACGGGTCGTCTACAAACCGAGCCACAGGAGAAGGAGGCAATACTTCCTCATCAAACCCTGCATATGAAAATCACAACATTTTAATGAATGCACTGAAAACTAAAGACTTGCTTTCTCGTTTTCAAGGAATGGTTCAAATATAGCACGTCGACGGGTCATGCTTAGTTTGATGTGATGTGAAAGTCATACAGGGTGATACTGTTTTAATGGAAATACATTTAGAAGTTTTAGCATGTAATGTTATATAAACAAAAGAAAATATAAACTAAATATTAACTAAAAAAGAGCAGTCGGGTTGGAAGAATCTGTGTTGTAATACCTGCAGACACCACTAGAAGACTCTCTTTCTTTTCTTTCTCAAAACGAGTGAACATCTCCTCCTCTGAGGCATCATCATCTTCTCTTTCCTCCAACAATCGCTTCATTCTCTCCATCAGAGCTTCCAGCTCACTCTAAAATGCAAAAAAAAATGGGAGTTGAAAATTATATACTGCTCTCTCTCTCTCTCTCTCTATATATATATATTATATATATCTATATATTATTATATATATTATATGTGTGTGTGTGTGTGTGTGTGTGTGTGTGTGTGTGGGTCAAAGACACTAGGATGTCCGCATCAAAAGAAATTTACAAAAGTGATTTTATGTCCTTAGAGAGCACATTAAATGCAAGTAAAGTGTCTAATTTTAAGGTTTTGGAGAATAAAATGTCAAAATGTGGTTAAAATAATTTTACATTGTCATTCAGTGCAACACAATATTTATGTATATATTCAAACAACATGCTTATTCTGACTTAGTAAATTAGTAAAAAAAAAAATTATAGAAATAATAGAATTTAAACAGAAACTTTTAAAAAGATTTGGGAGAAACAACCACAATTTAAAGCAGTATTACACTTTTTAGTTGTTATGGTTAAACCATTTGTCGTTTTTGACCCATTTTTATTTTTAGATATGCAGAGAGAGGCACTTTTTTTTTGCATGCAAATTTTTTAACTTTGTACTGAAAAACAGGAACATGTTTTCCTACCCCAGTGTCAGGGTTACGCAGGGGGTTCCCGTTGGCTTGGTTGCTGTTTGTTAGGTGACAGGTGCATAAACCTGCCATGG
The DNA here is from genome assembly GCA_032359435.1 of Enteromius unitaeniatus. NCBI lineage: Eukaryota > Metazoa > Chordata > Actinopteri > Cypriniformes > Cyprinidae > Enteromius > Enteromius unitaeniatus. Next base: position 13,882,382 of record JAUMHI010000057.1, on the reverse strand, counting down.
CTGGAGGGCAAAGGTCATCCGTGACCCCGTTAACCCCTGTAACCTCAGGGTCAGGGTTAACACCGCTACCAAACACAAAACTAGCCAAAGCATGGAAATGTGCCAACAGTACGACCGCATGAACAAGCTCAGCTAGAGACCAGCTGTGTTCTCCTGTCTTCACCAGAGCCTGAGAAACAGAGAGTGTAAGATGATTAATATCTGATGTAGAAAGGATTTAAAAACAATTCTAATGAACAATTAAGACACTGTGTATTGTTTTACCTACATAGGGTGAAATAGCACTAGATGGCTAGCACAGTACACTACTATTTCTACAGTAATTTTGCAATATTTCTACATGTATTTCCCCAAACATAGTGCGCGCAGTGTATAAAACATAGTTTGCTACAATGTATCCCACAATGCAAGTGCACTTTCAAGGTTAGTGTGGAATGCACAGGAAGTAACATCTTAGCGTTTGATTTGACTAAGAATTTAAATGTTTTTTTAAACACAAAACTGACCTGAAAATGGCCAAGAATGATCTCAAATGTAAAAAATATATTTTTTAAAGTATATATACAGAAATATCTCTACACTGAGTTTTCATAGGGCACATTCCTGCTTTTTCTGACCATTTATTTAAGATAGTATGACTACAAAATAATAATTTGTAAGCAGTGCCATTAAGTTAACGCACATATTATAATGAAATAACAGATTTGACAATCACACTAAGCCCTATCATGATTTTATTCTTAGAGAGCACAGTGTCTTAGTGTATATTAAGCAATAAACAAGAAATCTGGTATGCTACCTGTATGTGTTGCTTGGTAATAAGCCAAGGTCTGTGTGCGAGGATCTTGTTGATCTCGTTGAGGTTGCGAAGTCGTTGCGGGCAGAACTCCAGACCTCTCAACCAATCAGAACACATGCCAATCTGCTCAAACTCTTGCACATGCTGACAGACCAGCGTGGAACATTGATGCCGCGCTGCAGCCTGGAAGAAACAAAGAAATCACTCCTAAAACTATTCAAGTTGAATGAAATCTCCCTTAAAAAGTGTTTCTGTGTGTGTTTGTACCATTATAGCGATATAATGCCTGTAGTGGAGTGGTAGGGGGCCGTCCATCCTCAAGAGATAATAGTGACAGCGCAGGAAGGCTTGCAGATAATGTGGATGGAGCCCCATCACCTGCGTCAGGTTGTCCATACGGCCGCTGAACTCTTCCTGTAAGAACATCACTGCGGAGTCATTCAGAGGCATGCCTCCTATGATCTGAGGTTGAGAATCAGACATCAGGATATGAAGAGTAATATAAATTAAACGGTGGTCTGTTAGATTTTGTAACATGAGAAGGCACTGATATGCAACGCTATGATTTGGAGCCAAGACAGATTTGAACTTCAGTTCAGTTCATCTTAATTCAGCAAAGTCAGCACAGATGGTATAATTCAATTTACAAGCTAAACACACTTTCTTAGATCTCCCGGCATGCTTAACTCGGATTCAATATAAATCATCTCCTGAACCAGATGAACTCAAAACAAAAATGAAATGAACACCAACTGACCCAAGAAAGAATGATAACAGTATCTGAGTTGGGTTAGCTCAGATTCAATGAATGTGGAATGAAAAAGGCAATATTGTGGTACATGCACTATGGTAATATACCATGAGCACTCCTAGATACACTATTGTTCAAAAGTTTAAGAAATTTGTGTTTTTATTAAGCAAAAACCTAAATTCTAACCTTTTGAACATCTTGTTCGTCAAAGAAACTTGATGGATTAAAAATACTGTTTATTATAGCACTGTTTTCAACACTGATAAGAATCCATTATTCTTTAGCAGCGGCTCAGCATATTTTTATGGCTTCTGAAGGATCGTGTGACACTGAAGACTGGAGTAATAATGGCTTTGCGATCACAGGAATAAATTGCATTTTAAAATATGTTCACAAATATAACAAACATTTAAACGGTCATGCATTTCCAAGAATGTGATTATAATATCATGGTAAATGTACAAAATAATTCTGGTGTAAATACTATTACAATCTCTGGGGGAAAAAATTAAATAAAAATAAGTTTTACCTCATTTTCTGGAATGAATGAGCTTGGTCCTGTTGATATACGCCTTGACATCTTCATTCCTTTTTCCTGAGGAACAAGAACATCTGCGATGAATATGAAGAATATAGCATCCTGACAATACTTTCAAATAAAACGTTCATTTACTGATGTGCGTGTATTTTATATAATACTTTCTCCGTTTTTAGGTTAATATGCAGGAAATATACAAGTAAGCCATCTGTAGCTTGATTCCGCCCAGCAACAGTGGCTCAACCAATGGTGTGTGTGTTTGGGGGCAGGGTTTATTCAACTAATAGAGGCTTGTTTATTCAATAATGGCAGGCAGGAGAAACCTGTCTGAAAGCAGTCATTATCTTAGAGACACTACAAACTTTTAAAAACAAAGTGAAGGAAATGCAGAAGGTATTTTAATAATAGTATCATATTGTGTTTAACATATAGAGTTTAAAGTGCACAATGTTGATTTTCAGGTCTCTGAGGTTTATGTCAAAAAGTCCTTCCCAGTCTCTGTTGTTCCTGTTACAGCAAAAGGTAAGAGATTCCACGAAAGCTGTGTTTGTGTTTTATCTGTGTGTGTGTGTGTGTATAATGGCAAGGGTGTAAGGGTCACTTCAGATCAGTGATCCGAGGCCTGAACACACCAAATCTCTCTCCCTGTCATTCTCACCCTCCCTTTCACTTTATCTATCCTTACTTCCTTCTCTTCAGGATTTGGGTTTGTTCAGGATATCCCACCACCAACCACCACAAATACACAGGCGGTGTTGTGTTTGCAGTCAGAGATGTTTTGCCTTCACTCTGTAGCCTCATTGGAAACCTGTGCTGTTTATAAAACACTAACCTAGAACTAATAAGGGTCTGCACAACCAGACACACATTTTAGCGTTAAATCTGGTGCACAAGTTCCCAAATGTATTTTTTATTCACACAGTCAGCTGTTTTTCCAAGGACGCATAAATCGTGGGAAGAAAGATTGAGCAAGAAAAATACAAGGAGAGTTTTGTTTCGGGCATGTTGGTTTCATAAATCTGCTTCTCTATAGAAAGAGAGTGAGACTTTACCTATAAAATATAGAGAGCAGATAGGCAAACAGAGGGAGGTTACATAAGAATAAAGAAAGAAAGAGAGGCCTCCACCATTAACTAATCAAATTAAATAAATAAAATATATAAATAATTCATATAAAATTAATTTGTGAATGGTAGATGGTGTTTTTTAGTGCTGTCAATCACGTTTAATCACATTTCTGTTTACTTTATGTGTGTGTGCTGTGTATATTTATTATGTATATATAAATACAAACACATGCATGTATATATTAAAGAATAATATGTTTATATATTGAATATATTTGTATATAACATAAAATACAAGACTGTAAATATATATGCATGTAAATATTTTCAAGATATATGCTGTATGTAAGTCTATGTATATATACATAATAAATATACACAGTACACATACATATATTATGAAAAAAACTATTATAAATAGTCTTTAACTTCTTGTGTGAGTGTATTTTTCTTAAGTGCTATTCATCACAAGATGCCTTGTTACATAATCTAGTCAGACAAAAGGCAAGAGAGAAGAGATATGGATAGTACAGAGGGTGTATGCGAGACTAATTGAATGGGTTTAGTTTGTTCTCTGTTTAATGTGTGTAAAGTCTGTGTGTATTTGCAATGAGGCTGCAAAGATTTGCCGCCGAGACTTTGTTTGACACACACGGAAACATTGACATGGCGCTGTGACCACTGTGACCCGACCATCACCGCTCCCGGCCAATCAAAATGCGGAATACTATCAGCACTGATAATGCTTGAGACTGTCATACTGTGGAACCATGGTAACGATTCTGTTGTCATGACAGCAGCATGAGTGTCCATGCATAGAAGCAGCATCTTCCTCAAATAGTCTGCGGCAGTGTCCAGATTTAAAGATGCTCGTTTTAGTAACAATGGACAAAAAGGACAAGAAACTTGAAAAAATGTAATCCAAAATTCTGATAGTTATTAAATTATGTTTTACAAGAAAACAATACTACAGTTTTTCTATTTGAGAACTTCATGTATAGTTCAATGTGTTACCGGCCGTTTCTTTGTAACTGTGTGTGTGCACATTTATTTGAGATCTCTATAGAATCTATATGATCATCTATACACACTTTTTATCTCGCAATTCTGACTTTAATTTTCAAACGTGTTTTTTTTTTCTCAGAATTTTGAGATTGTATTTTTCCATTCTGACTTTTTTTTCTCAGAATTCTTACGTTTTTCCACCAAAGATTTGAAATAAAAAACATTTCACCAAACTTAATAATTTGTAATTCAGCCTTTTTTCCTGCAATTCTGACTAGTTTATATTTCACACTTCCGACTTATTTTCTAAGAACTGTGAAATAAAAAAAACAATTATGAGAAAAGCAATATTTTCTGCAGAATTTAACTTTATTTAATTGTGAGTTTATCTCTCACAACTCCTTATGCTCATGAAAAAGTATGCCCATTTGTAAAGTTAAAGTTTTACTAAAGGCCTTACAAAGGCTTTTTATATTATATGTATTTTGGGGAGAAACTGATTTTTTTAACTGTAGTATTTTGTGAAAAAATGTCTAATATTTCCATTTCTAATATTGTATTTCCGTTTGCACCATTGGAGTATTACAACTTTTGCATAAGCACAGTACTATAACTATGATGTCATGGTTTTAACCACTTGTTTCATTCTTACAGAAAAGTTACTACCCCCAAAAATTGTTCATTTGTTTATCACTGTTCATTTTTATATGGGTGGCTTTTATGCTTGTACTGTATGTACAGGTCATTTCATAAAAGTCAAGGTTGTGGTTTTAATCCTTGAACAGCCACTCCTTGATCTTCTTAAGTCTGTTCTCAATGCTCAAACGGACTCTGGATTACAGTGGAGGTGTCTGAACAGTACTCTCGCCTTTAGACACGTCTGGTTTTATGTATTAAAGGATGCTATTGTTCCAGCACGTTTGAATCGAAATGTCTGTCCAGGAATCCTATATGCTTCTTCCCCTCCAGGACCTGGCGCTCTGCCTCCAGCCAAAGAGCCCAGAAGTGTGTTTTAAAGAAACAAAGAGGGTGAAAAAGTGGGTCTGTCGGGGACTGATCGTGTCTTACATTCTGGGGGAAAGTGCAGAAATATTTGTCTCCTAAGGTAGGAGTAGAACAAAAACACACATGTACACTTATACAGTTCCTACATAAGTCCACTTTGTGCTCAGTTTAAACAAATGAGTCTGTTTAGTCAGGTCTACTTGTACTGAGTTTGAAGAAAGAGAGATTACATGGATCAAATAGAAAAGAGGAAGGGTCAGACAGAGAGCGAGAGAGAGAGAGGTGTGTGATATAACATTCTGGTACACAGGGCCACTAATGAGTCTCTATCCAGATATGTTAACAGATATCTCAGAAAGGATTAGGATTAGGTTTGATCTCCAGTGAAGATTTTTAATGGAATGTAATATAAGGGTTATTATGGAACATTTTACTGGGGATTACTCTGAGTTTTTCATGGATAAGGATAAATTCTATTTAGGTTGTGATTGATAGTGAAAGACAAGTCTTTACGTTCAGATTTTCACAGCATTTAAAATGTGTTGTACTATAAACCAATAAAGCAATTTAAAAAGCATAAATTAAGCTGAAATAAAATATAAAAATAAATATAAATTGTACATGAAAAATGTAAAGTCAAATTTTAATTTAATTAATTTTAAGCCTTGGCAACAAACTGAAATAAAATAAGTTTAAGTGCTAAAATTACTAAAAATAAAATAAATCAAAAAATTAAGTTACTAAAACATAAAGGGGCAGTTTCCCGAACAGGGTTTAAGACTAGTCCTAGATTAAAATAAATGTTAAGAGCTGTCTAAACTGGAAAAAGCTTGCACTGAGATATCTTAAAATACTTTATAGCCATTGTTTGGTCTTAAAATGCTCACAGATAATGCATTTTTGTAAGACATGTTTCTAAAAGTTCTTAAATGTCCTAAATTAGCAAAGGTCTAGTCCTGGTTTAATCTAATCCCTATCCGGGAAACCGGCCCAAATAGTATTAATTAGAAACAAAACTTGAAAAATTTAATTTAAAAAAATGACTAAATTGTAACTCAAACTCAAAAGAAATTATAAAAATGAGCCAATACAAAATATAAGAAATACTAGAATAATTTATAAATAATACTAAAACAACACCATCCTTAATACACTGCATAATTCAGTATCAGTCATGACAGATGAGCATTTAAATTCAACCTCAATTTCCGATTCCATTATTGGGAAATTATTTTACACCCACAGATTGTGCGTGAAATCAACCAAAAAAATATTGTAAATGAAAACAAACATGCATTATTTGGACATTAAAAGGTCCTTTTCATTTTCATTACACAACAGCATTACTGTTTCTCTCATGAGGATCCTCCCCCTGGTGATCACTTGATTACGTCAAAGTCTGTGGCCCTTGAATGATGCCATTAAACTCATAAAAGATTATGCAACACTGGCAGAATGCACAGGTTTTAGTTTTGCTTGATCAGGCGCCTGGTGGCACCGTGGCAAATGTGCGTCCTCTCTCAATTAGTGGTTTGGAGTATTTGTAGTTCTCATGGCAAAGCCTACCCACAGATCTCTGCTCAAACACGACTACACAGTGTACAGGCACTGAAGCTGTTCCCGACGGGTCACTATGTGGTAATGGGGCAGTCCGATTCATTGGTCAATTATGTCACGCCAGTGCACACGGCAGCTGCAGGAACAGGAAGTGTGTCAGCTGCTGAATCAGCAAAACTCAGCAGCACAATTTAGATGGGGCTTCTATCAGTGTCTCTTTACGGCAAGAAAACACTGAAATACAAAACCGGTTGCGTTAAAGCAAGTCACAGTTTTGTTGTTGTTCAAATTCCACAGTAGAGCCATTGTTGCTCTTTCACTGAAGCGTGTGACGGCAAACAGGAATAAAAAAATGAACCAACACAGGTGGTATGGGAGCAGGTTATAAGAGATAACATTTGATATATGAGTCACTTATAAGCTTAAAGGTCAAGATTTTATGTCAAAATACATTCTTTTACCTTAGTTTATTGTGCATTGATTATAAATTTGTCGTTCGAGGTTTTTAATCCCAGAAAAGTGTAAATGCCAAGTTCTGTTATGAAACTCTAGCTGGCGCAGATTGATGGATCGTTAACACAAACTGATGATATTCACAGCATTAAACTACTTGGCACACTCTGATTCTGTTGCATAAGCAACCAATGAGCTTACAGCTTTACATTTAAATGTCTTTTTAACATTCCCTAGAGCAGAAACCCTCCTCCTCCTCCCCAGCTCCACCTGTATAGATCTGCTTCAGGTTGTCTTATATTTGCGCAGCGGCAGTGTGTCTTAAATACTCTCTGCACTGTATTGGCATATGTACTGGCGGTAGCAAGTTCCAGCTCAACTAATAGCAAGAGTTTGGGCTTTGATTTCATCAAAAATATCTTAACTTGTGTTCCAAAGATAAACGAAGGTCTTACAAGTTTGGAACGACATGAGGCTAAGTAATTAATGACAGAATTTTGGTGAAATATTCGTTTAATGCACCAATGCGTGAGTGGTATAAAAACTAGAGAATAACATGTTCTTTGTGTTCTAATTGGAAATAATTTGACTCTAGCGTAATTATAGCACATTTTTTTTCTGCAGGTCAAGGCAGGACAGACTAGGGAGAGGAACAGGTGAGAAAAGGCTAGTTATCACAACCAGTGCAATGAGTAATAAAGAACCCTGTGGACATGACAAACTGACCACAAATCCCCCAAATCATTCTCATATACCAGGCTTCATCCAAACACACACATATATTGGGTCAGGCACTCAAAATGCAGGTTTGCATACAGCCACAGGATAACTCGCAGGATTTGCTCCTGGCTGCTGTTGCAGACATGAAGATCAAACAAAGAGCTTGCAAGCCTTCAGCCAACAGTTCGATCTGATAAATGCCGGCTCGTGTTTCAGTATTAAAGTCCAGTTTGATTTACAGCAACTTTTGGCAGGGTCTATGTGAAAGGAAGATGTGCAGAGCAGAAGTAGGTCACATGTGTTCAACATGATTAATGACAGCTAAAAATAAAAATCCAGCTAAAGAAAAGAGAGAGGGATGATAGCAGGATTTTTCTGATGGCATGAGTAAGTCAAGTCACTAAGTTAGTCAACCTCTGATACAATCAAAGTGTGATGAAATGTTTGCTATTAAACTATTTAAACCTGATAGATAGATAGATAGATAGATAGTCATAACTTTCAATTAGTCATCACAGAAGAGGTTATCAAGTATGGTGTGTGTGAATACATGTATATACACACATATAGGCTCTACATAACCTACATATGCTATGCACGCTTTGCAAATAATATTTTTTTTGCAAATATGCATGTATATTTATCATTTTCTTTACTATATATACACTTGCTGGAAAATATATATGTATTATATAACCTTTACGTATATATAAGCAAACATATATCTAGTAATCACAATTAAAATAAGCATTCTATTAATATAAATAATATATATGTATTTTTTTTAAAACGTAACATAGTTTGAAAAAAATTAAGTCATATAGGTGACTAAATAATTCTCTTTGGGTCGCTTGAGATATGTAAATATCCTATATATATATATATACATAGCCTAGGCTGCTTATGCACAGCCCATACAATACATTACAAACCAAACAAATATCAGCATAAGGATAAAATGCATATTTAAGGAACGCGTGACTGAAATACGTCCAAACTGATGCAGAATAATAGTTTTGACGCATAAACACACGTTACCTTTTCTCTGATCATGTTCCGACAGTGGTTGCAGATGTCTGCTGTTCCGTTCATTCTGGCAGAGCTGGATCCCGGTCTCAGTGGCGGTGTACTGGTCTGGGCATGTCCGCTGCCAGCTCCTTTAAGGACGATCAAGACCTGAAGGAAGACTGGAGACTCCTCCGTATCCTTTCGTGTCTCCCTTCGCAGTGCGCAAACCTCTCCAAGTGTCCAACTTCAGCATGAACGTGCGCTACACGCCCCCTCAGCTGGCCTCTTTCTATCCGACTCCCGAGTGAATCGCTCTTGTGAACCGATTCGCGAATCACTCAGCTGGTGACTTCGTTTAGGGGAAAGCTTGTAAGATGAAAATGTATTGTTAACAATATCGTATAATATTAACATTACCAATAGCTAATTTTAATAAAGAAAATAAATACAAATATATATAATATAAAATACTAAAATGTAGGCTAATGTAACCATGATTTTTTAATCATTGTTATCATATTTGTTTAACCACAGTTTTACTTCCGATACCATGATTAAACAGTGAGGCAAAACCATGATTCATTTAATTCATTATTGTTTTGTTAAAATGGCTCAATATATGTTAACTGGACCATTTAAAATGAAAAACCGTACAGAAACACTGTTTGAGAGGCGACTCAAAAGAATCGGTTCAGTGAAGAGTCCGAAAGAACCAATTCACTAAAAGAATCGTATTCTCTTCACGAGCCACTCCCCCCTTTAAGTTTTTCTCTTGTCCAGACATGTTCCTCCCACTCACATATCAAAAATTTTAAGACTTTCTGTGAAGGGCCTTGTATAATTTTTCATGTACAGTGCTAAACTTTACGGTTCTTATACATGCAGACAGGGGGTGAATGTTGTATGACTTAACAGCTCCCAATGAAATGTCTGTGCTGAGGTCAAGGGCTCATATAACCTCTAATAAAACAGCGTATTGCACCAAAATGTCTGATTAGAGTTCACTATCTCTATATATTTCCTAAACTGCTTCTAAAACATATTTGCTCTCTTTTGATATGCATTTACTGCTTTATTTTCTAGGAAAAACAAACATGGCTGTTCAAACCACCATTGTCTGGACTCTGCAATTGTTTTTTTTTTACAGTGCATGCAAACAGGAGCCTTTAATAGAGCTGGGAATTGCTGACCGAGCAGAATGACCATCAGACGGTGTGGACAGGAGCCAAACCCCGCAGGATTTTGGTCCATGGGTTCACGAAGGCGGCCCATGGGGTGCTACTAAAAACATTCCTATGATCTCAGACTGATGTTGAAGAGTTCAGATGAAATGAATGCCGGCCTACATAAACTTGTTCATGCTATGATGTTCTGTTGTTCAAACAGATTGCAAAATGTGGCTCAACTTTTGTGCCTTTTCTCTTCTAAGAGCATGACAGGACAACATGCAGGGCATGTTAGCAGCTCTGCAGCATTTAGTCAGCAAATTCCGGGGTGATCCTTAAACATTAAACCCTTAAGCCGAGAAAATCCGCATGGATCTTGGTTGAAAAAGAAACCCAAACTGACAATTTGTCTTTTCTCTTTCCTGCCACCAGAGTTCAATTTCACCCGGCAACAACGTGATGTCATCAGGAGAGAGAGAATCAGCCAATCAGAGTGCCGGCTGGTCAGCCGTGAGGTCACAATGCTGTATCCTAGCAATGGCTAAATGGTGCTGGTGTGAACTTCCTGAGACAATCTAGTTTTATGCAACACACTTAGAAACCATGTCAGTGGATTTTGCACACATTTTACAACCCCAACACCTGTTCACAGATAAATCAGCAGAAACCTGCAACGTTACTAGTTTTTGTTAATATTTTGAATTTCTTTTTTATTGCCAGTCAGTTTAAGTGAGTTTCTTGTGTTTTTTATTTTTTAATATGTCTATTCCATTGCTTGATGATTTTATTTTGGTTCGGTTTTACTCAAATTTGTTATTTTAGTAGGCCAATGCTTCCAGTTTAGCTAAAAGATAATTTTAGTTGACATGAGCTAAGAATGAACACTACTACTGCAGCATTTATTCATCTTAGGATATTAATTTCAACATTTACTAATGCATTATTAAAATGAAAAGTTATGCTCTTTAACATTAAGTAATGCATTGTGAATGAATGAAGTAAAAATGAACTACATTTTTAACATTTTCATGAACTAACATTAACAAACATAAATGTGATATATGTATTCTTCAATGTTTGTTAATGTTAGTATACATTAATTAATGTTGAATCCTATTGTAAAGTGTTACCCTATTATATTGGCTTTAGTTAACAAGTTAGTTTCAGCTCATATTACCCACAAAATCTATATCTGAAACCTTTCCTTAAACGATTGCATCTTTGTTTGTACAGTTCTGACTAACGCACACAGACTAGGTTTATCATTAATGTAAATAGCTTGACAAATCTAGTCATTTGATGTAGAAGTGATATACTCAGTGTTATGGTGTGTGTGTGCAGTGCTTTAGAACGGATGTAATCCTGCAGCAGGACTGCCACCCATTTCCTTCTATTCTGTGAAGGGCTGTTTAGGAAGCCACCTTTGTGTGTTTGTGAGTGTGTGTATCAGCCTGTATTCTAGCAATGGCTCGTTTGCTGCCAAAGGACACATGCTGTGAAGTCCATTTCCATTCCATTCAAGTACATTTCCACAAAGTTATGATTGTAAAGTTATACGCATGTGAACGTAACTCTGCCTATATTATATTAAGCTGTTAAGTTGGTTTAACTTCCCAGTTTTCACCCAGACAGACTGACTCAGTGTCTTTTTTATCAGATGAAAGATCTGTAAGTCTTTCCTGCATATTACATGTTTAGATAGAGACAGTGGGAGAGCCTGTCAAACGAGCATTTCAGCTGTGAAAGCTTTATGTAAAGCTACTTTGACAACACCTAAAAATAAGCTTGATTAAATCCAACGAAATCCATTCAAAAACAAAATCAAACTGCTTAATTAAATATAACACCTCCTTTTACTCACCTTTTTGTGTGTCCTAGAGCACCTTTGATTTGTCATTTTGATGTTTGATTAATGTTGCTAAGATCATTATCTCTTTATCTATTCATTTGGCATTTACACAACATTGTAAGTGTCATTTTATGAAACCAAACAAGACAAATAGCGTGTTTATTAAATTACATTGTGTAATCTTAAATGAATGAATGAATACATGCTTTAAAAGTGTTAGGATTTAATTGTGTTATCAAAAAAAGTTTCAAAACATAATTTGATATTACAGTAACATTACTGACATTAATTCTACAGTTATGCAATATACAAAAAATGTACAAAATTATGCTTATTTTAATTTAAATTAATTTAAACAAATATAAAAAGATTATAATCGTAACATAAATATATATTTTAATTAATATTGATATTTATTTAATACAACAAAATTAATTCTATATTATATCACTCTCAATATAATATAATTTTTGCATATTTTTAGATATAGTGTGTGTATGTGCATATGATATAATAATATTACTTCTTAAAAATATTCCAGTAGGCTATATATTACAATATTTTTGGTTGCATTTTGCATTTTATTTGTGTATAATAGAAATTCCTGGTAATATTCTATACTATATCATTATCAAAATCTATATATAAATAGCAGCCCATGTCAATTTTCCCATGTCAGCTGTGTTGGGTGTCGGCCATCTTGAATTTTGGTAATAAAATGCTATATTTTACGAACACATTGATGCATCATTACGAAACTTTGTATGTTTTTTCGTCAGCTTGCCCTGATGGTGCTCAAAAAGTTCAAGTAACTTTTGCTACTAACTTTAGTTTACAATTTTTCCATTATTGTTTGAACTCGCCGTTTTGATTTAATGTTGAAAACCTACTTTTTTAAACGGCTCTTAGACAGTTAGTCTTTTTTTCCCCATAAAATTGGACTCGGATCATCTTCAGACCATGCTGGCAAAAAGTTAAAAAACCTACTTTTTCGATCCTCAGGTGTTGGTGCAATTTTCAACAAAATCGAGTCAAATCATCTTCATCTCCAGTGAGGGATTTTGTGTCAGTAGACAAAACTATTTTACAGAGCCACTACAAATTTGAGCCAAAATGATTTGAGGCTGTATCTCTGCAAAGCTTTGACATAATGACAACAAGCTCAAACACACATAGACACACATAGTGTCTCCTCACAAAGAACACACCAAAATGATTTAAAGGGAGTTTTATGACTACTGAATAAAACTACAGTATATATAGAGTTTGGAATGAGTAATAGGGTTATAAAGAGAGAGAGAGAGAGAGAGAAAGAGCGAGCAAGAGTTGTTTTCTCTGTGAATAAAAGGCCAGGAATGTTTAAGCCCCTGCATGTGATTTTAGATTAGAAAAAACCCTCAAGAATCTTTGCAAACCTCTGTTCACTCCACTCAGATATGGAGGACGTGAAGACAGAGAATGTGAGAAGGGGGGTCATGGGGCTGGTGTAGGGTATAGAAGTAAACAGAAACAGAGCATGTGTGTGTACGTGTGTTTGTTTGCATTAGTGTGAGTGTGTGTGCGTGCAGTATAGAGGTCAGCATATGTAGCAGTCTCAGACTGCGGGTTTTCTGGGACTGAGTTGTTTGGATAAGTGGGGGAAAGTTCACAGCTCAAAGACTTCTTTCAGTCCCAGCATGCACTGCACTCCGCAGCTTTCTTCTCCAGTCCACCGAGAAAAAAAAAGCTAAACATAGCAGCTGAACATTTTACTTTTATATTCATATTATAATTATTATTATATGTATATTATATGCCTATTATATGCATAGGCTGTATTATAAATCCTTTTTCTCGTGTTACGTTAGCAGCTTCTTGCAGCACCAGAAGCTCCTGTTTTCAAGTTAAAATCCTTGTGTGTGTGTGTGTGTAAACATACTCGGTAATAAAGCATTTTCGGACTTCTTTCAATGCTTGATAACAAACGTTATTTTACTGCTCGTATTTATGTATGTTTATATATGCAATGGAAATACAGGATAAAGCTTCACGTTAAGAATTTATGAGTGTGCAAAGCAAGAGAACATACAATTATAAAATACTTTTGAAATGGATTTCTTTCCTTACATTTCTCGTTCTTGTCTTGGCCTGACAAAGAGGAATAGTATAATACATTTACCTGCTGGCGGCCTCTTGTGGGCCATTCTTGGGGAAAACGCACATATAGACACACAGATAGATAGATAGATAAATAGATAGATAGATAGATAGATAGATAGATAGATAGATAGATAGATAGAGAGATAGAGAGATAGAGAGATAGATAGATAGAGAGAGAGAGAGAGAGAGAGAGAGAGAGAGAGAGAGATAGATAGATAGATAGATAGATAGATAGATAGATAGATAAATAGATAGATAGATAGATAGATAGAGAGAGAGAGAGAGAGAGAGAGAGAGAGAGAGAGATAGATCTGCCTCTGGATGTTTAAGTCTGTGTCATGTCAGCTAGAGAAAATTAATTTTACAATTTTATGACACAAGGATATGGGACAGTAATTATTAAACATGTTCATCATTTTCATAGATCCCTCACTCCTATCTGCCTGCCATTCAGCTTTCTTGTCCCTGCTTCATTACTCTTCTCCTCCCCTCCTCAAGCACTCCTCCCCTATTCTCTGTCACTTTTAGATTTCAGCTCTCATCTGAAAGAGCAAGTTCAGTCCTCTCTGGTCTTTTAGGTGACTTCATCCTTTCATATCACTTTTCAAGTATGAATGTTTCATTTTTATTTTGTTTTTTTAATTCTACCTGTTTCTTGAAGGTTTAGGAAACAATGAAGCTAAGCAGAAGAGAGGTTCCTATTTATGTGAGTAACATATTTCTGTCTTTGGAAATATTGTTGATGTTCTATTAGAAAAATGATAACGATGCAGGACTATGATAAAAGGACTACAAAATATATCAAATTATGCCATTTATGTTCTGAATGTTATCCGTGTGTGTTTAAGGGCCAAGCAAAGGTTTTTGCGCTGATCCCATCGGTTCAGGAGGAAGAGGTTTTTGTGGTTCTAGAGGGCTCAACTCTATTACATGTTCTGCAAACTAGATTTCACAACATGCTCTACTTCATTGTTCCAGGTGAAAAACTGCAATAAAGAAATAATACAATATAATAATAAAGCTGAATAAATATTCATAGTAACAATATCCGTAGTTAATGTTCTTTTACAATAATATAAAATAAAATGACATGCATTACTATGCAACAATAAATGCTTTTTTTTGTTTACATAATATATGTGTGTGTGCTGTTTATGTTTATTATATACACTTGCATGTATATATTTAAGAAAAATATTTATATATCATATAAATTCTATGAATATAAATACATACATGTAAATACATGTTAATATTTTTTAAATATATATATTGTATGTGTATAGAACAAATCATATAACATATGAAATGTTATGTTATTAAATTTATTAAATGTGCTTTCTTTGTATTTCTATTGTGCATTTAGGTCATAACCAGCCGGAGATGGTGCGTGTCCGAGCGTATATATTTACAGATGATGCTGTGATGTGTGTGGGTGTGTCTCATCTGACATACATTGAGGATGATGCGCAGGAGTTGGCTGAATACCTGGTTACCCGTAGTGACTGTCTCAGCACCACTGAGCACAGACATCTGATTGGTCGATATGGTTTGAATGACAGCTCCGCAAAGGGAATCATGGATCAAAGGGTCACACTCGCCCTGGCCAACCTACACACCCCTAACACTCTTCTTGGACAGCCATCACAAGGTGTGTTTGTTCTTGATTGTATGCATATGTGTGTATTTGTGTGTGTGCATGATAGCAAAGGAAAAGGCAGCACCTGCTTCCGTATATTGTATGGATGTGTGTGCGTAATCAGATTTCACTGTTCCTGCTTCACATCCAGATGACACAAATGTCCGGAGATGAGCAGTGGAATTATAAATGCTGAGTTCTAATTGGATTAGGGGTCACTGTGGTGACCATTAATGAGGAGGTCCAAAGTGTACTGTCCCTGAAGGAGTTTCAGAGACGGACATATTGCAATAAATATGTTATTTAAATGCACTATACAATAAATTAACTAAACATGCCAAACACTATTCGTAAATGCATGTGTGTTTGTGTGCATATAGAATCTCTCCTGCATGTGTGTGTGCGTCTGGGCTTTGTGAGCGTCTCTGAGTTTATTCTCTGTCAACCTGGCGCCTTGATGACCATCCGCTCAGCCAATCAGGATGGAGACACGCCCCTTCAGTTGGCCCAACAGACCAATCAGCACATGCTGATAAATCTGTTCAAGCTGTAAAGTATACTTATTCCTGTACATTTCGATGCTGTTTATACTTCGATTTAGATATTTTACACAAATAGTCAAGTGATCATTAAAAAGCTAAAAAATATTATTTTTAAATGATAATTTTAAGCATAAAAATAACACACAAGGTGGACTTATTTTTAACACACAAAAAAGTGCAAAATTCATTATACAATATACAGTATATTACGTCCTTGATTCTAAACAAGCTACACGGTTTCTGGAACACCTTCTGGTTTACTTTTCTTGCAGGCCTCCTAATCCATTAACCACGCCCCTGGCAGGCGTGTCACAAGTGTGGGTGGGCAAATCCCACCTCCTCAGGTTTAGCCACGCCTCTGGGATGCTGTCTTTGTCTGTGTGTGTTTCTGAGCCCTGTCCTACTACACAAACCTTACAGTCATCCATATTACTGCTGCGAGATTGTGTGAGGGACTCTGTTCTGCTAAACAAGGTCAGATAATAAAGGTTAAAGGTCACACAGGTATTACTTATTCCCCCAGTTTCACAGACAAGGCTTAAGCTAGTCCCAGACTAAATTGCATGTTTGAGCTGTCTCAGACGAAAACATCTTGCCCTGACGAATATTAAAACATGTCAGTGTCGTTGTTCTGTGATGCACACCTGTAATATTTTCTTATTAGGCATTTTTGTAAAAGTTGCTTAAATATTTTAATTTAACTAATGCCTAGTCCTGGTTTAAGCTAAGCCCTGTTTGTGAAACCGGCCCTTTAACTATACATTAAAATAAAATTGAATTAATTTGAATTCTTTGGATTGTAATCAGTTCAGTACTGAATTTGCTTTGAAGAAGAAGCAAGATAATAAAGAGCCACTTTTTTGTTTGTACGTGTTTTGTACAATCCCAGATCAAAGGTCTAAGAGTGGACACAGAGAGAAGAGCTGAAAGCAACACTCTGTATTCATACTCAGGTTAATGTTTCTCCTTTGATTATGAAAATTATATTCAAGTACGTGATGAATGTATAGTATTGATGGCAACTTCCTCTTTTTTCTTTTACATTATCCCCCTTTTATTAAGGATCACCATACTCGCTGCTTCACAATGTAAGTGGCTATGACAGACTATTCATAAAAAACCGAGTTCATGTGATTCAACTATTTTTTTAACTAATCGGGCATTGATATATTATTCTAAAATGCTGAAAGAGCGTTTACGACAAGCTGAAAATATTGTCAGATAAAATATAACGTTGTGCGTCCTGCTGTTTAGCTAACACTTTGTGAAAATGCATAGCTTTTGTAAAATTTGGAAAAATCCTATTATTATTTTGTCCTTGTTTCGTTTCTCATTTTTAGTGTTGCTTTTTTTTAGGCGTGGTTTAACAATTCCAGTGAGGATGAAGATGAGGAACTTTTATCATCTGACGACTCTGGTAAATGTTCATCTTTACATCAGTTTACAGTTAATGTCTTCTGTAATCATATTGTTGACGTGCTTTCAAAATATATTAAATGTTCAAAATATATATGCGTTTTGTCTACTGACAAAAGGTCAGTCAGAAAAGTCTATTAGGTGCTTGTTATCTAGAGCAACTTTTATACCATTCATAAGACTTACAATAAAAACACTTTTTAAATAAAGTCGAACACTTATTTTTGTTAGAAAGGAAAATTATATACAGAATAGATATAACCAATAGATATACAGAAAATTTATTAGGACTCTATCTTAACATTCCGGGTACGTACTGTAATCTAATATCTAATGCTGCGTGCTTTTCTTTCTCGATTTCAAAATTCATAATTGTGTTTTAGTGAATGGATTCACAACTCATACAGATTCAACAAGCAGTTCACTCACTGACTCTAGTGTGACCATAACAAACAGCATCAACACCCTGCAGGCTGCTGAGGATCAGGTGAGGGGAAGATTTACTCATGAAGTATCTGGAATTATTAAGCATTCAACATTTGTCATGCAATATGTAACAAAAAAACTTTTTTTCATGAGTCAATTTATCCTCAGGAATCTTTCGACTCTTTTGAGTTCGAATCAGACTCTACGGCATCTGAACAAGACTCTCCAGTCCAAGACAAGTTACCGATCTGTAGCCCACAGAACGGTTTGACTCTATTTTCCTGTGTTTAGCTGCATTAGTGTTTTCAAGACTGCAAGACTGTTTGTTTTTTATGTTTCTAGAGCCAATCCCCTTCAGTGATAAAGAGGCATCCACAGAGATCACAAGGTATTAGGTCTCTCACATGCATGCATGCATACAGACATTTGTGCATGGAATTTATTGACTATGTTTTACAAATTTCCAGTATGTGGTGTAACAAGTCAGAGGAAGAAGAGAAAGAGAAATGCATCCCTACATCCAAAAGTGAAATGGAGAAATATAAAGTGAGTCGAACACTTAGCTTCCTCCGGAGCCGGATGGTAAACACCAAAATAAAAAACAAGGTAAGAGAAAGATAGTAAAAGAGACTTCCTGTTCTGTGCACCAGTCTCAACATAAAACTTTTGATGTGTTTTAATGTATTTCATATGAATAAATGTCCACATCATATCATGTTTTTGTACTCAAAACGATATTGTGAGTAGGATTATTCCTTCTGCATCTCATCCAGTGCTTCTGTTGTTAATTCAAAAACGTCATTTTAGACCTAGTAATGGAGGTTTGAGCTGTTGATAGCAGACTAATGCAGTTAATAACTAAGTTATGTGTGTGTGTGTGTGTGAAAGAGAGTGAGAGAGAGAGAGAGAGAATGTGAATTACCTCAGAGTCTGTGCATCTCTCAAAAGTGTCCGGCTAGTGAAACTATACGTTCTAGTCAAACAGAGTTCGCCGTGCGGTTCCCTGAAAATAATATCCTGAGGAAACATGCTGTAATATGTGTTCGTTCACAGGTAAATGCAGAGGTTTCCTCAGCCTTGCACCAGCTCTGCTCACCACAGGATCCTGTTGAAGCAGCTTGTGAAGTCTGTGAGGGAGCTGACAGTGACGAACCACAGCAGTGCTCGTGTAAGTGTGTTACACGTACAGACATAGATTTTTACATTTATTTAAAATATACTGACTGTGTGATGTCATTTCCTGTCCAGACTGCTCCATG
This sequence comes from Enteromius unitaeniatus, assembly GCA_032359435.1. Classification (NCBI taxonomy): domain Eukaryota; kingdom Metazoa; phylum Chordata; class Actinopteri; order Cypriniformes; family Cyprinidae; genus Enteromius; species Enteromius unitaeniatus. The sequence goes on along the minus strand of JAUMHI010000057.1, from coordinate 13,863,043 downwards.
GTCATTCATAAGACCTGCTGTGATTCTGCACCTCTGTGTGTAAAGGTGATTGTTTGTGTTAAACATAAGACACTTCACTTACAAGTTTGCTCGAAAACTTTGATATGTGATTGCATTCATTTCCATAACGCACAGAATCCTCATCAGGCACTTCTAATAAGCGCTGACTCTTCAATATTACTATGTGAGAGAGACAATCATGTAATTCTGACATTAAATATTAACAAACCATGTCATACTAGCTCATGTGATGATGTCTATTTTATTAACAGACTCATCAAGTCAGAGTTCTCCATCTTTGTCTCTGGTCAACGACAACAAAACCATGTCACACAGGTTTGTTTGTCTCTTCCATAAACGTCATTTATCCTTAATGTTTACATTTTGAGATGCTTTGTATGTTTCTGTATCAGAAAGCGGAGTAACAGTGAGGGGTGTGGCCATGAGTTCACTCTGCGGAAAAGCAAGTCTCTTATTGGCTGTTCTTCTGGAAACCCCACCTCCAGTGAGTTTCTATGCAATACAATTATATATTTTAATTTGAAAGTTTTGGTCATTTTTAAGTGTTTTATTTTTATGTATCAATTTTAACTTGCTAAAACCCCATATCAAATACATTGATTATACATTGATTACAGTTCAAATGCATTATATAAATACAATTATATGAATATATTAAATAAATACAATTCATTAAATTTAATACATTATATTTAAAGCATTATATGTATAAATGCGTCATGTGTATTTGCATTATGCATATTACTTTTATAACATTTATGTATTTATTTTTAGATGTTATTTTATTTCAAGTAATGAAATTAATTGGGTTTTAGTAAACTATGACAATACTGTTGAGCTAAAAAATAATGAAAAAGCACCATGAGTCTGACTTGTATGTGATTTATTTATGTTTTTCTTCAATCAGTGATGACCTGTGTTTGCTGTCATGGATTCCAACTGTAGTTTTTCTGAAAACGTGATACCCTAATTCAATTTTACCATCTTTTGGCCAGGTTCTACTGATTCTGCTCACATATCATTTGACTACTCTGCTGAATCTTGGAGCGCTGTCATGGACATTGAATTCAGAAGGACGCTGGACAGAGAGGTGGTCAAGAGACAGGAGATCATCTATGGTCGGTGGTTGCAAAGCCCATTGTACACTGTAATATCATTCATGATATGCTGTTGTTTAAAAAAAAGTTTGGATGCTGTACTTAATCCTAATTTGATTGGTTAGTGATGTGTTTGTCACAGAGCTGATGCAGACAGAATTTCACCACATCCAGACTCTCTCTGTTATGGCTGACGTTTTGAGGCGGGGACTGTTGGAGGAAGTGCAGCTGGAGCAGGACGTGATCACTCAGATTTTCCCCAGGCTGGATGAGCTCTTAGCTTTGCACAGAAACTTTCTTATAGACATGGAGACCAGACAGCGCTTGTCTGTTCAGCCAGGAATGCACAAGAACTACATCATAAGACAAATTGGTGATATTCTGTGTCAACAGGCATGTGACAACCTAAACATCTGAATAATCAGTTTACATGTTTTGGTTGAGCTTACATATTGTAACTCTTAGGTTCATTTAGATCTTTGTGTATGTAGTTTGCAGGCCGAAATGCTGCTCAGATGATAGAATTGTACGGTGATTTCTGCAGTCGGCATCCAGAAGCGCTGAAAATGTATAAGCAACTACTACAGAGCAACAGGAAACTACAATTATTTCTCAGAGTAAGTTGATTTAACACATACAAATCAGTTAGATTTTTTTTGCGATGACAATATTTGTTGCCTCTACAGCAGCAGAGTACTAACTCCGTCATAAAGCGACGTGAAATCCCAGAATTCCTGTTGCTTGTTACCCAGAGAATCACAAAGTACCCTGTTTTAATAGAGAGACTCCTTCAACACACTGATGGTAAGTCTGTTTTTGGAGAAGTTGGTAAACTGCTATTAAAAATCAGTAAAATATGACTAAATGTTACTTTTAAATTAACATAATATAATTTACATTTGTATTATTAATGTCAATTAGTTCATATAATTGACACATCAGTTAAATTATTAAATAAAATAATGTACTTTTAGACAATTATTGATAATAATAAATTATGAATCATTTTTAATATATAAATTTTTGTAGAAGTTGGTAAACTGCTATTCAAAATCAGTTAAATATGAATAAATGCTACTTGTCAATAAATATTATATAGTTTACGGTATTATTAATGTCAGTTAATTCATATAATTAGCACATTAAAGGCAGAGTCTACAATTTCTGGTGATTCGAAATCACCAAAACAAAAATGCCCCTACACCAAAAGGGTCTCGCCCCTCTTTTGATAGCTCCGCCCCTCAGATACATCCGTAACAAAGGCAACTATTACGGCGGATTCTGCTGTGCCAATCGGCCGAGGGTATGATGACGAGGGCAATGTGTATTAGTATGGTAATACATGGTAGTATTGTGTGTTGTACCGTGAATGGTTTAGCTCCGTTTCACACGGAAGACGACGCAGAACACCGGTCACAAGAGCTTATAGGGTGTGGAAATAAATGTGTCTTTATCATAGCTGAGGGGAACGACAATGTGATTGCAGATAAGTAAACATGAGCATATCCGTGCAATAGCATTCAGCATATATTTGTTCTGTGAATCAAAGCAAAACCAGTGTTACTCTTGTCCAGAAGATGCAAAGCAACCACGGCATCCGATCGCAGGCCTTCCCGCTCCCTTAATTCTCTCCAGCACTTGAAAGCTGCTCCAATATTTACTTGCGTAAGCCTTTTTTTTGTTCCGCAGACGGTTTTGCCTTTTTATGGGTTTTTTTATCTGTCATTTTCAGCTTTCCGTCACTCTAATGACCTTCTCCACATCAAGAATAGACACGCCCCTTACTGCTGATTGGCTACACGTTTATTTTCGGACTCGGCCCGACTTTTTTTTTTTTTTATCATAGACTCTGCCTTTAATTAAATTATTAAAGGAATCAATTAATTTTATGAAATAATTATCGTTAATATTAACAATTTGAATTATATCAGTAAATATTAATAATATTGTTGATAAACTTTATGACCAGTTGAACATGAATAGTTATTTTAATATATTATTGTAAACATATATATATATATAATTAATAATTTTCTACATTCAGGTCAGTTACTGTATAAATTATACTTATTTCTAACTTGTATTCATATTTAACTGGTTATTTGTGTAAATTAAAATTTAATAAAAGTAAAACACACATATAAAAATGCATTATTAAAAAAAAATAGCAATCTGATATATTTAATAATTAAGCTGAGAGAGATCCGAGTGATCGTTCTTGTCCTGACTCCTTTAGATGGCAGTGCTGAGCGCTATGATATTGCAGTGGCCCTGGAGGGTCTTCGGGCGGTGATAGAGGAGGTGGAGCGGCGTGTGGGAGATTACGAGCGTGCAAAAAAACTACAAGATATCATAAGTCGCCTAGACAACAAGAGCTGCACCCGCCTGAAGAACGGAGAGATCTTCAGCAAGCAGGACCTGCAGAAAACACACCGAACTCTCACACACTCTTCAGTGCTGACTTGTAGGACCACCTCTGGCCGACTGAGAGGTCCTCAGCCATGAGTGTTTATATTTAATTTGTCATTAATGTATTATTTAATTTCATTCCTAGTGTCTCTTTCTCTCTTTTACAGATGTTCTTGCGCTGCTCCTCACAGATGTTTTGGCTTTCCTTCAGGAGAAAGAGCAGAAGTTTGTCTTTGCTGCATTGGTACAGAAATATATACATTATATAGTGTTTTTTCTGTTCCTGAGGAAGTGTTTGCGCACTTAAGAAATCAGAATATGAATTCAGTTTTAAATACATTGTGTCTTCAGGAGCAGAAGCCATCTGTGATGCCCTTGCGAAGGCTCATTGTGAGGGAAATAGCCAATCAGGAGAGAGGACTATTTCTGATCAGTGGCGATTGCTCTGTGGGGCCGGAGATGTACGAGATACACACACAGACTCGTGAGGAACGCAACATGTGGATGACGCTGCTGAGACAGACTGCTGATAGGTCTGTTAGACCTAGAGCGTTTTTATTAGTCTATACACTACCATTTAAATGTTTTTTTGTCTAAGAAATTAAGACTTTTAATTAGCGAGCATGCATTAAATTAATCAAAAGTACTTCCCCTGTACTTAAAATATTAAGATGCCCCTATTATGGGTTATGAAGGGTTCATATTCTGGTTTTGGGAGTCCCAAACAGGTTGACATGCATCTAAGGTCAAAAAACACTTGAATTTACTTATAATATGCATTTATTTTTACCGTATTTGTTCAACGACTCCCAAAAGGTGAGCCTCTTTTAAAAACGGCTCATTTCAATGATTCAGAGTCGACGCTTTCTTTTGAAACACAATCACTTTATACACGTTTCAGCCTTCCTGATGATCAGACCAAGAAGAGTGATGGGGAAATCAAAGTCAAGAAGATACAGAAACTACAAGGTACATATCCGTCCAGCCAACTGTTGTGTGACTTTATCATTCCTTATGTCTGACTGCTTGTGTGTGTCTGTGTAGAGGCGCTGTTTTCTCTGGATCTGCAGCTGTGCTCTGTTATTGAGGAGAAGTTAAAGATCTGTAGAGGGACTGGAAGATGGAGTCTGGCTACCTGCCGTCTTCTCGTTCAACCCCACCCTGAAAACACCCCCCAGGGTGTCACTTTACTGTCTGACGCACAGGAAGAGGGTAATCAATCTGTCTTTCTCTCTGTAGACACACAATCAGGCTCTACTGATCTTCACCAATGCCTCTTTCTTTCCCAGTGGTGAAGCTGGCTATCACTTTGTTGACTTGGCTTTTTCCTTGCTTATGGTCACCAAGTAACCATGACAACTTTGACCAGGAAAGAGCAAACTGTGAGTAATCACATTACTGTTGTACAACAGAATCCGATTGTATTATTGTTTAAAGTACTGTAATTACAAGTAGAGGTGTCCCCGACTAAGGATTTTCACAGTCGAATCTGAATTTTTTCTAATCTTGACAGTCGAATCATGTGTTTGGGGGTGGGGCAAAATAAGAGTCATGCCAGTCATGCGACATTCATAATTATTGATGTTAACCAGGGAAAATGAGTAACGGACACCTCGCAGATACAAGTGGTGTAAGTAATGTTTCATGTTTCCATTAAAAGATAGTTTACCTTAAACATCATCAAAACCCTAAGAATTCACAACATTTTTGTTTTACTGTTACGTTAGTGCTCTTATTATAACGTTATGTATATGACAATAGTTAATGCATTTCTGTTCTGAGCTGCGCACGCTAAAGATGATCTGTACAATATTCGACTGTGAGATTGGGAATCCAATCAGGCTCCTCGAATTGATGAATTGATGAATTCGAGGACACCCCTAATTACAAGTAACCGTATTACAGAGTATTTCTGATAATAAATAAATACAATTCTCGGATTTAATCATGCTCATGTTTTTCCCTTAAACTTAATTTGAGTTAAAGAAGTTATTTAGCTAGTTATTTATAATAACCACTAACCAGTGATCAGTGGCTGTCAAATTCAGCCAATTCAATCAAGTCACATATTTTAGATGTGTTATATTTGTCCAGATAATGAACAAAATTTGCCAAGTCGGAGCAGGAGGAGTGCTTTGGTAGGAACAGGGGTGGGGCCTCTCACAATAGCCCCAATAAGCCCCGCCTATCAGACTTATTTAAAGGTAAAAATCAATTTTCTATAAATTTGAACTTTTTCTTGAAAAAAACAAGCAGATAACATTATATGTTAATTGTTTATAAAACCTTTGTATACTATTAAATTCAGTGGAACAATTTATGGTTATGATGAATTCATCAATAATTTTATGTAGAAATTCTGCCTGTATATCATGAATGTGGTGTATTTTGTCTGTTCAGCATTTATGATTATAAAAAGTGGCGTATTTGCATTTTCTCTACCAATCTAGGTAGCGGAGGGTGTTCACAACCTTATCCACATACTCTACAGTCTGCAGGTGTGAGCCATTGATTAACTTTTTATTACATATAAATGTCTATTTATTTGCCTAATTTCTACATATCGTACTGTTACTTTGAAGGCTGCTATAATAATCCAAGACAGCTGCTTTGAAGTTCAAAATCTCCTCCTCCTCGAGGGAGAAGCTCCACCCCAAACACTTACAAGTGATTATGATGTCAAAAGGGTGGGTATGGTCATTTTTTATCAGAGTGCGTTTATCTAAACAGTTTATCTAGAATGTGATAGTGTTATTTGTATGTATTATATAACAAAGTAGAGTTTTTTAAATTATGTTCCAGACTCTTAAAGGAATAGTTCACCCAAAATCAAGAATTTTATTCACTCTCAGTATTTCTAAGATGTAGATGAGTTCTTCATTGAAACAGATTTGGAGAATTTTGCATTATATCACTTGTGCTCCAATGTATCCTCTGCAGTGAATGGGTGCCGTCAGAATGAGAGACCAAACGGCTGATGAAAACATCACAGTAATCATCACAGCACAAGAAATCCAGACAACTCAGATACATCAATTAAAATAAAAATAGTCTGTAATCTATCCCCTGTCCTCTCACTTCGAAATCCCCCGACACATTTATTTATCAATTTTCGCTTGCAAACCGCTTGATTGATATTTCTCTCCTGATTCAGGAGAAATTATAACTTTACTGGAGAATGCAAAGTTATGGATAGAGGACGTTCTGTGGTGAGCAACGGTTTGAAGAATTGGAATTCTGACAGCACCCATTCACTGCAAAGTCAGCAGGTTTTCATTATTGGGCCAACTATTACCTTAATGTTTACATATTGACATTTTTATTGCACTTCCTGTATCACTGTCTCAGCAGCAGAGTTTCGAGTGTGGTGTTGTCGGGGTGGCTGAGAAAGAACTGGAGCAGAGAGAGAGAGAGCATGCTGAACTGACGGACAGACTGGTGAAAGAGAAAGAGCAGTTTGAGGAGGAGCTGCGGCTGTTTGAGGAGAAGAAGAGAAAGCTGAGAGAGGAAGAGAAGAGAGTGAATGAAGAGAGAGAGAAACTGAAAGAAGAGGGCAAGAAAGTGCAGAAAGAGAGGAAGAGTCTGGAGACACAGATAAGCCTCATTCAACATAATTCAAATCACCGTCAAGGCATCTTGCCTTCTATCATATCACAGGAGAAATGATATGCATTTATGTATATATACGTTTTTATATGTTTGAGACAAGATCAATGCTTCAAGACAATCATTTTAAAGAACCATGATCATGACTCCAACTTTGCTTAGTAGTGAAGTGTATCAGAACTGTACAACACTATAAATCTTTATTTAAGGCTTTGGGGGTGATACAAAAGAGTCAAATAAAGAGTAAAATAAAATTAACTCTTAAAATCAGATGATTATTCAAATACAGTGCTACCAGTATTTTAATAATGTTGGAGTGTCACTCGTTTTATTGACAATCTTAACACATCTTGCATGTATATATATTGAAAATTGTTCCGATGACAATCACCATACTCTTTTTTTGCAAACACCACTTGGTTGGTAACTTTGTATAACAATCATAAAGACCCCATATTTCAGCAAGTGAGGCACCATCTTTACGTTAAAATTGCTGTCAGTAGAGTTTTAACTGGTTGCAGGTCGGACAGACTGCGGAAGTACAAGTCTTCTCCTCAGCCTGATCACAGCAGAGTCCACATTGGCTGCGGCACGCTTTCCATACTTGTCATCCTCCAGCTGCTGATGAGCGACCTGCAGCTCTGTGATCTCTTTCCCTGAGGATTCCAGGTGTTTCCGGAGCATAGTGCTGCCCTGAGAGTATGAGGGGAATGTATGGGTTAACAGTGCTTCAATGATATTATTATTGACAGATAATAGAGGAATGTTATGAGTGTTAGATTGCATCTACTGCTCTGACCTGTGTTAGGAGGTCGGATTCTGGAAGGCCAAAACTTGAATGCCGCCCATACAGCTGAGTCATAGGCCTGCTCAATCTCTCACGACAAAAAAGATCAGCACTGCAGACTGGGCCCTGCAAGGAAGGAATTCATCTACTTCAATCAGTAGGTGAAAAAGTGATTATATTCAGAATGTAGGGGTTTAGTAACACTTTAAGGTGAATTTTAGTGCTCAAGTAGTTAAAGTAGGTTTCACAACCTTAATATATGCACTTGAAAGTCACTTTGGTAGTAAATTAGCACCACAGTCTATAAATAAATACATACCATAGCTCTGCCAAGACTGTAGCCGGCACACTGCATCTGTCTCTGTTTGCGGTAAATGGCCTGTCTCGTTGCAGCTGAGCTCAGTGTCAGATGTTGCTGATGAAGCATAAGAAAAAGTATATATACCTGAATACAGTAATCTAGTCCAAAACAGTTAATTTCTTCAGATCACAATCACATTTAACTCCTTAAATACAAAGCAGGAGCAGAGCAAATGTATTGTGTTTTTAATTATGTCTTCAAAACACATTTCCTTCCATTTCCATTTAGCTCTTTTAATTATATAATAATATTTATTTGACCTCTGGAGAAAGTTCAGCAAATCCATACAGCATTTCAATGTCCATCATTAAGTTATACATATTCTCTGTGTTTTGCATGTTTCTGTTTTTAGCATACACTAGTGTTCCAATGTGTGGTGTTTGTAAGATTACATTTTTCTTTATTTAATTTTTTTAAAGTCTCTTGCTCACCAAGGTTGCTTTTATTTGAGCAAAAATACAGTAAAACACCAATATTGTGAAATGTTATTACAATTTAAAATAAGTGTTTTCTACTTGAATACATTTTAAGGTGTAGTTTATTCATTTATGATTTATTACTCCAGTCTTCAGGGTCACATGATCCTTCAGAAATCATTCTGATATGGCACTCGAGAAACTTTTCTTATTAATGTTGAAAACGATTGTGCCGTTTAATATTTTGGTGGAAACTGACACTTCACAAGTCAAGAGAACAGATTTTTGTATTATGTATTCAGTCTGGGCCAATAAATCATAATTTAGCGTTCCATTCCACTCTCTGCTTTAATCACGCACCTCTAGGTTGATAGTTTCATTGATTTTCTTCAGCAGGGCCTCACTGGCTGAACGGTGCATATCTGTTTGCTTACTGATGACATCACTCATGACTTGTGAAATGTTTTCTCTGAGCTGCTGAGATTGACGTAGTACTGTTGATGAAGAATCCAAAGCCTGTTTGCACTCTTAATGACAGACAGAGTGAGATTAGGAACCAACCGTTGTTTGGTGTCTGCACAAAGGTTTGGTTGACAGAGACAAAAAAAGGGTTAGAGACTAAAATAAATGTGGTTTAGAATACCTGGAGTAAACGGTCCGGTGGGGTCAGGTTTCAGGGAGAGGGGAGAAGGGTATGTTTTCACACCCGCTGAGCGTGATCCGTGCTGGGGAAGCAGCTCTGTTACTATGGATCTCTCAAAGGCACAATCCAACAACTGCTTACTGTTCTCAGACAAAACCTCAAAAAAAAAAAACACACACATATATATATATATATATATATACAAAAATACAACAACAACACATTACAGCATATTCTTTTTTTTAATCAATTCAATTCAAATTTATTTGTGTAGAGTTTTTCACGATACATATTGCAAAGCAGCTTTACACCAAAGTAATGTCATACAGTATATGTAGTTTTATGTATTTTACATATATATGTTTTATATTAACATTTTTAACATATTTATATGTTTTAATTCACGGTGAAGCAATTTAATTATCCTGAACATGTAAGTTCAACTTGAGATTTTTCATTTGTTAATGAAAAATATATCTAGTGTATCGTCCAATACTTAAGATTGTTAAGATTTCTTTATATTTTAAAAAAAAAGTTTCTTATGCTCCCCTAAGCTGCATTTATTTGATCAAAAAGTACAGTAAAACCAGTCACATGATCCTTCAGAAATCATTCTAATATTGTGATTTGGTGCTTAAAAACGTGTAAATGTAATGTTTTTGTGAAAGCTGTTTGCTGTTTTAAAGGTTGCTAATATTGTTTTAGTCTCTTAAAACAGGTTTACATGTATGCAAGGAAATAGACTTAATATTTAAAATAGACTTAATTTTACCCCATTTCTAAATGAATCGTAAATGACTCGTGTGAAGCAGTTCGAAGAATCAGTCTGTAAACCCCTCCTTTCTGTGAGCCCTTTTTTCACCTGTTGTTGAGTCAAAGTCTTTTTCAACATGCTCTCCAATTCTTGTTTAAGTACATTCAGGCCTCTTCGTTCATTGCGTAGGAGATCATCTGCTCCATCCCGTATCTTAACAAAACATATAGTGGAAGCCATGATTTTGTGCTCCTTATTTTTCAAAAGAAGGATGCTTAATATATTTTAGTCCACATTTGATCTCAAACTTCCCATGGGGTCATTTTAAAATAGACTATAGTTACTGTAGCTACTCACGGTCTCTGTGGTGGCCGGTCGAAACTTTCTGCCTTCTGCACTTTGGTGATTGACCAGCAATGCTCTCCTAAGATTGCGGAGCAATTTTTCCAGTCGTTCCCTCTGATGCTCCACCCTGGTACCCTCCTGTGTGACCCTGCCTGCCTGTCTGCGCAGGTGACCCTCCACCTCTCTCACACCCCGCATATAATCACCCGCCATACCAGTGCTGACCACTGCACTTTTATCACGCAGGGCCGGCGGAGGGAACGGCCCACTAATGACTCCAGATGTGAGCTATCAAAGAAAAACAACATTTTATCATATTGTATGAATATGGTGTGTACTTCTCTTGAACATGTAGCCCCACAATAAATACAACTTCTAATTCATTTCCATACATTTTAAAATTTTTATATTATGCTCACCATGAATGCAGTTTTGTGTTTACTTGCAAAACATACCTGTCAGATCAGACCCATCAACATTAGTTACTGTATTTTCATTACTGTAAGGGGTTAGTGTAGTTCTATGCAAAATAGATACTGCATTTTGAGCTGACGACTGCCCCAACAATAATAAAATAACACTTTCGCAGCATTTTTCTTTCATGAGGTAAAGTTAACGTAAATTAAAAAGGCGCACAGAGCAAAATATATGGGCACTATCATCAATGTGTGAATTATATAGATTTTAATAGGCCTATATGTAACGTATCTACATGAACATCACAGCCTACCACTGAAATGACCTGAACAGGTGAATTATGCTGTTAAACTGAATATAATGAACAAACTGGCTTCTTAAATGACAACAACAAAACTGAAGCGCTTGTGCAATGAAAGCTGCCTTTCTCTTAGAATAAAAGCAAAACTTTTTTTTTTTTTACTTTTTTTTTTAAATGTAAATTTTCTGTTGTGCCTCATCGCTTATTAAAATATTAAACTAATTTAGATGACCAATCAAATCAAAGACGTTGTGCCTAGGGAGAATTCGCTTCAGTGAAAGTATTCGAGGTAGGCTACGATTTAATTAGCCTATGTATTATTTGCAGTTGAGATTGATTACTTTACAAAAATACATATTCTTGTACTTTTACTGTTTTTTTTTCTTCTTTGATTCCCCTAAATCAATTGAAACCCTGTGATCCAGAGAAACAGAACACAAAGGCAGTGTATCTTACATGGCCTGTACCAACAACACCGCAATAAATTTGCGTATTTGCAATTTTAATGACTTTTTTTTTTAAATAAACTGTTCCCTCCAGGTGAAATGACCTGCCAAACTCAGTCCGAGTAGCTGTCTTTAACCATCTTTAAGAAACGACTAAAAAAAACATCTTGACCCTCTAAATCTAGCACTTACTAATTGCATTCTTAAAAAACGTCCCTTTTAGACATTAGTGCTTATATAAAATTTGTATTCAGTAAAAAACTTAGCATGCAAACTTGCATTAAAATCTGAAATGCAAAACATTCACAATCAAAAGCAATCAGCAATTAGTGGTGCGCAATGCGTCATAATGATGCATCAACCTATCAGAAACCAGGACCAAAACATGTTGGCTTGTTTATCTCAAACATCATCTTAAAAGGTTTTAAGTTAAACCTCAAGATGGTTCTCTTTGGTTT
>JAUMHI010000057.1:13844317-13850576 GCA_032359435.1 Enteromius unitaeniatus | reverse complement strand
TATTTAACCTCTGATGTTAAAATACCTGTATTATTTATATATTTTTTGTATTCGCTGTTTTGTTATTTCAAAAGTTCCAAAAAAAAAAACCAGGACCAAAACTATTCGTTTTATAATGGCAAATGGGCCTTTCAATGCTATTGCTGTACTGTTACAAAATAGCGTTTCAACTTTTGAGGTACTTTACCACACTTCCAATGGATTTAGGTCGGAATTCCTCTTTGGAGTCACTGTCATTGTGCTCCTTCTCGACGCTGCTGTGAGCTGTTAGCTGAGGAAGTCCGGAGGTGAAGGTCCCAACGCTGCGGTAGCGTGTAGATGAGTGCAGCTGGTCTGCGTGAGCTTGACGCCGAAGATCCTCTGCGCCCAGAATCGAGCGGACAGTCGCATCCCTCCAGCCTTTAGATCCCACAACCACAGCCGGAGGAGGAGCGCACTGGACCGGCCGCTTCATGACCAGGGGCGTAAGTTCCAGGGGGACATAAAGTTGCACCCTTGGTAACTACTTTACTTTACCATCAGTGGAACAATCCGATTAACTCCAAGGTGTTTGGGCTTAAAAGTGTTGGTGTCTCCAACGCAACTGTTCCTCCGGGGACACGGACAGAGCTCTGATTGGGTAACGCGAGACGCGCTAATGAACGAGTGTCAATGGAGGCAGATCATTCAGCTCCATTCACACTGCAACTCAATCAGTGAAGATCCTGTTACATGAGGAGAACGGAAAGTGTGCTGTGATGTGCAACAACCTAAATTAGTCTATGAATTATTAAAAGATAGTTTGATTTAGTGGATGAAGGCATGACAAAAACAAATGCCTTGCATTAATCTCAGTTAATTGCAGTGAAGAACTATGTTACTGTAGAGCTACCATTAAAAGTTTCTGTCTTTTTATTAAAAATCACATAATATTTCCATTCCAAATATGGAAAATATATAAAAATGTGTATATTTAGTTATTGTGTAGTATAACTATAACGTTAAGATTGTTGTATGCATTTGACAGTAAATATCTGCATCACTTTTTGAGGCCCTAAAAATCTGATATGTAATACAAAGAGGTCATCTATAACAAAAAGATCAAGCACCAAACATAAGGATCACACAATCATTTCGATTTTTTGAGGCTTTATTGTCAATTAAACCCTGAAGTTCTCGAGAAAGAACCTTTAATATTTCAGACGTAAAAGAAAACCTCCAACAAAACATTGAGAGAACCCACACAAACTTGAGGCGTCATTTTAAATGTGATTTATGAGGTATGCACCAAGTTGTGGGGATTCCCGCATACCCAAATAAAATTAACAGATTAAAAAAAAACTGCTTTGCAAAGAGTCTGTAAATCCTTCCGGTTGTGCAAAAGTTCTCTCTACACAAGAACGAAGATAGCGCATCCCATTTGGGACTATAAAGGCATCTCCAAAACAAATCAACATGAGAAAACATTCATAAACACAGAACAAATATAAGATCACATTGGGAAAAGACATCAAACATTAACAAGAAAAGCAGTATTCAACATATCCACTTACAATTGATAAAACAATTTAGACAATAATAATAATAATAATAAATGGCACTAGGGATTGTGGGATTATGGAAAAATAATTATTAATTAATGAATAAGCAAAGCATGTGCTGAAAAGGCACGTGTGTGTAAACCACAATCTCGTAGTGTGGGAAGTAATAAGAACATTTTGCAGCTGCGTATCTAAATTACTAAAGCAACCTGTAATGGCCCTGTCATAAATTCATATAAAAAACAAACAAACTCAGATTTCTCAAAGATTCAGTTTTAAGCAATCTAGCAGAACATGTCACCATTCACATACACCGGCCTGTCTTGATTTCCTTTCGGTTTTACAGCTAGATAATTACCATAAGAATTGAACAGAATTAGCTTTATGAACCATTGCTTTAGATTCTCATTTTTCAAAAATTAAGAGATTGCACTTAATGGAAGTAGTGTCATTAACATTATATTGAGCAGTTGTGAAATTCGGTGGATACACAACATCATTAAACTCACATTGTGTGTTCAAATCACACTCACAGTGTGTGTTTGAGAGCTGTTCTGGGTCCAAGTCTGCTAGAGATGTTTTGCCGTAGCTCTGTTAACACACCGTCCCGCTCCTCTAACTCCAGAAGTACTTGCTATAAAGGGCAAACAAGAAAAGACATCAGTAATTTGTGATCATGAAGGATATGTTACACTGGTAGCAGTTTAGAACAGCTTATTTACTTCTATGAGTTTATCCCTCTTCTGAAGGTTGTCTCTTAATTTTCCTTCCTCAAAAGCTCTGTCCTTATTTTCCTTCTTCCAGCCTAGTTCAGCCTCCTTTTTCTCCTTGGTTTTCTCTCTCAGCTCCTTGAGTGTGTTTTTGAGTTGTTCTGATAGCGTAGCGATGGCTTGTTTGTGATTTTCTCTTTGGTCCTAAAAGAACATGGAGGCGAGTTGATGAAAACTGACAAAAACTTTGCTTTCAGTAAAGACTACTGTTATAGGACAGAGCAGTGTCTTTACACACCACCAGGTGGCACAATTGCTTTTCTGCTGCATCATAAAATGGCTAAATCATGAAGTGACAAGTTTATTCCATTCAGATTTTACGTTTTTTGAGATATTCAGCACACTAAAAATGATTGGCTGAACTTTTTGAAAATGGGAAACTAAAGTTCTGATTTAGTCAGATGTATACCAGTATGATGCTTTCGGCGTCGGTCAAAGCCGAAGAGAGCCTTGAGATTTCCTGCAGCATGTTGGCACTGAGCCCCTCTCTCTCTCTGAAGCTCGCCGCCAGCAGAGCTTCTTTCTCTCGCAACTGATTGACCAATCCAGCCTCAGCTCCGCCCCCTTCCAATCCTCGTCCAATCAGCGAGTCTGAGAGTGCCTACAGGCAGAATGTTAATAGTTGACTACTGCAAATGATCCATTAACTAAAAATCAACAGAATTGTGTAAGAGAAGCCAAGGAAGATAACGCCAATGTCTACCTTCACATCTCGACATGAACTCTCCAGCGCCTCCTTTAACTGGGAAATATAGTCTTTGTTTTCCTTCACCAGTGCAGTCAGAGCTGAATCTCTCTCTTTCCACACTTCCCATTCTTTCATCATCTCCTGTTGGGCTTGATCTCTCTCTGCAAGCTCTACACGCAGGTGCTATTTGAAGATACAAAACATTTTTGTCTCCAGATTAAATAATTGGGAAACTAAAACCCACTACACTTTGAGAAGCATCAATGCCTCTTTTATTCTTCAGTGAATAGTACTCAATCACTTGTTTAGTAACCGCTGCTGTTATTCTTAAGTAAACAGTATGTGTGTACTATTGAATAAGCACACTGTTTGTTTGACTCACGTTAATAACATCCTGGTTACACTGGAGCACAGTGTTGAGCGTGATGAAGTCTCGGTCTCGCTCTCTGCCAGCGTCTCTCATAGCCTGCAGCTGTTTCTCCAGAGCTTTCTCTCTCTCACTCGCCTCAGACAGCTGGGCCTCCAGGACCGCCTGATTAAAACATTAACAGACAATTATAAGCACTATTGAACATTGTGCATCCAGTGTTACCTGGGCCAAGCAAACACACAAGTGCTCTTGTACCCAGCCAAAACTCGAATTGACTGGGTGTGTTAGCAAGAGCTTCACTTATGCTATGCTTGTAAGATTTAAAACACCAGGGGATATAGAAAAAAAGAAGGTGGTTGATAATGGAATAAAACAAACAATAACGTTTGGGGTCAGTAAACTTTTTTTCTTCAGAAACCACTATAACATGCTTATTTGGAGCTTATCTTATCATATCAGTGTTAAAAACATTCGTAATATTTTTTGTGGAAACCATGATACATTTATTGTTTTCTTTTGATGAATAGAAAGCTGAAAAGAACAGCATTTATTTGAAAGTTTGAGAGAACAGTATTAGTGCTTTCACAAATGTGTGCATACACACAAACACACACACAGTTTTTCTATTAGAAGAAGATGCTGACAAGAGGAATATCATAGGGCATAAAGTGACTAAATAATTTCATTCACTTCTAAATAATGGGTTTTATTATATCATTAGATTGTTAGACTATAGTAATTAATTATAATGATCTTAATTTAGGAACAACAGAATTTTCTCACCTCACGTTCACTGCGTGTATCAGTCACTGTGCTGGCCAGTTTCTTAATGAGTTTATCAGTGTCCTGTGTTTCCAGTCCCTGCTCAGCACACAGCTTCTGGATCAAAGTCACACATTCCTAAAGAGAGGAGAGCACATGGATCACTGACACGTCTGTGACCTCCACACAATTGGTTTTTATCCTGCATCTGTAATGAGTTCATTAATTCAGTACTCACCTGGATTACATTCTCTCTGCTGTGCAGCGATTGGCTGAGACTCTCTATGAGGTCATTTTTATTGTTCAGACTGGTCTGGGTGGCAAAACAGATCAGATAGGTATTAGTCTCACAAACAGGCATCATTCCCAGCAAAATGACTCCATGTCATGCCTGAGGGACAGTTCATGGCATTGTGACTCCTCATGACTGCATTCCACCAGTGTTATATAACTGCTATCAGCTCACACTAGCGAGCACCCATTCAATAGCTCCTACCCTGCATGCACCAGTGCTATGAAATTACAGCACTCTGTTAAGTTATTAAGGTAAATCATGTAACTAAGAGTAGTTATTTAGAGTGGCCACAAAATATTTTGCCACTTAAAAAAAAATAAAAAAATAAAATCACATTTTTTATAACAGCACAAAGTCATTGCATTATATAGCAACACATCAAATTCATTAACTATCAAATGAATGATAATATGCCTATTGTTACATCTTCTCAGTTGTCTTTTTTTATCTTATGTTGTTGTCCAAATACTTCTGCAGTTTTTATTTTGGTAATGTTTAAATTCTATTACATTATTTATGAATATTTTAAATTAGCTTCTATTTTATATGTTCAGTTCTCATTTTTAATTTTATTTGAATTTTAGTAATTCAATTTTTAGTAATTTTTCATTTTAAATTATTTGTATATAGATTTTTTTAATTCAATAATCACACTTTTTTATATTTATATCTGCTTTTTTTATTTAAAAAATATTTAAGAGTTTATCTACTGTTCAGTCATCAGAATCCTAACAAATGTATTTTTACTAAACATTTGCTTTTAAAGGTGTTTGTGTGGTCTTTCTGAATAAAATGTAACTTATTACACACACACACACACACACAAGTCTGAAGTAATGAATTTAGATAAAGGAGTGTGGAGCTAGCGGCAGTTTTGTAGGCAACCATTACTTCCTTGAATTTTATGCGAGCAGCTATTGGTAGCCTGTTGATAAACAGATAACAGTTGATAAACAGAGGTGTGACTTGCATTCTTTTAGCTCATTAAAAATTTATCTTGCTGCCGCATTCTGGATTAATTGTAAAGGTTTGATAGAACTGGCTGGAAGACTTGCCAAGAGAGCATTAGCCATAGTCCAGCCTGGACAGAACAAGAGAACCAGGAGCGTGAGAAGCGTGTCCTAAAGGCCTGATCCTTGAAATGTTGAATAAAGCAAATCTGCAGGACCGGGCAGTTTTAGCAATGTGGTCAGCTGATCAAATCAATCACAACTTCAAGGTTTCTGGCCATTTTTAAAGAAGTTGTGTGTTATATATTTATTTATAAATATAAGTATAATCACACACAGTACAAATATACACATTATACATAATGCAAACAAAATCAGCACTAATGTATTTAGCTGAAATAGAGTAAAAATCACATGAAAATGCAGTAGCTGACAAGCCTGCTATAAAAGAAAGCCTAGAGCAAACTCCTCTGGTCTGGGAAGATTCCTAGAGGAGGTGTGTGTGTGCGTGAGTATGCGTGTGTGTATACACCTCTCTATGTGGGCAAACCCAAATACTATATTTTTAAAAACATCCACACACCTTCAGTAATATACACTATATAAGGCATCATTTGCAAAAAGTCAACAAAACGTTTAGGAGAGGGTGTGCCTCAGATGTGCTGTGCTAAGCCTCTTAAACACAACGCACACGGCACACATGATCGCTTGAAACACCCATGCCATTTAACTTAATTATCCCTGCCTCGTCTTACTTACCACTAGCGAAGAAGATTTGAGCTGCTTGGCAGGAGCATCGCTTGTTGGTTTGCTGGTGTCCCTGAGCTGTGCCTCCAGACTTCTGATGCAAGCCTGAGCTTGAACGAGTTGTTCACGCAACTGCTTCACAGCGTGATGCACCCTA
>JAUMHI010000057.1:13834317-13839317 GCA_032359435.1 Enteromius unitaeniatus | reverse complement strand
TTTGAAGTTCAAACGTCACTCTACATATTTCTCATGTTCATTACAGTCTGCTAAACACCACATTAATCCTTTACCAGCATATGTAAGGCTTTGATGATTTCTAACTCTTTACTTTAGATGCTCATGTGATTAAATATTTGCAGAGACCTTGACTCCCATGGTGTTATAACGCCATCATTTTGTCCACCAATGAGCACCAGCGTCTGTATTCGCAGGAAGCTGTCTCGCCACGCTGCAAGGGAACAAGAGCACACAACACAACTCAACGCCACAGAATTGAAAGTGCACAAACAACCCAAGCAAAAGCTGTCATCTGAGTAGCACATAAACACAGGTTACTAAAAGCCATTTAATCTGAAACTACCTGTTAAGTTGGCGTGCTGTATTTCTCCATTGAGTGGGGCGAGATAGACACTGCTCTTTAAGTATCTTTCTCTTTGGTGTGGATCTACAGACGGAATAAAAAGACAGATGTGCTGTGAATGAAATGAAATGCAGAACAGTGATTTGCACGAAAGTGAAACATCCACTTACCTTTCCAGTAGTTGCATATAGCTATTTTTTGTCCCCATGCAGTGTAGCAAACATGGTACAGTCTTGACTTGATAAATGTAGGGAAAAGTTTTTCCAAATAAGACGTATCTGGAAAAGCATGGACAAAACGTGCACAAGCTCTTCTTTAAAGAAAAGAGATGTTTTGGTGTGTGTAATGTAAGGAGGACAGGGCTTACTGACCTCCAAACTGTCCAGCTAGAGGTGAAGACAGGAATATCAGAGAATGAACATTGTGCGTCGGCATAGTTGCAAGAACTCCTCGACATATCAATCCTCCTTTGAAAATATGAAGAAAAAAAATGTAAAGTTTGGAGTCAGTTTTTTTCTTAATTAATATTCATGAAAATAATATTTTATTTAGCAAGCACGCTTTAAATAGATCAAAAGTAGATCAACACTTCTTTAAAAAACAACAACTTTTGAATGGTATATATGTAACAAGTGTGATGTTGTATTGTTTAGATGACCTTGTGAGAAGCAGATGAGATGGACACCATCAACAGCGCTCTCCATGATGGGTCTGATGGCCTCTCTGAATCCATCTACCTGTTGCCACAGTGGTTTCATACTGGCAACATAGTCATACAGAGCTATTGTAGTCACATTGGTACCTGGATGAGACTAAGTGGGGAAACAGAAGTGTGTGAGTTTCATCCTTAAAAAAGCAGAACTATGTCTTCTGCATTTTGCCCCAAAACTTACAGAAAATCAAAAACAAACTAAATGAAACAAAAACAAACACATTTTTAAAATCACAATATATTTGAACATTTAAAGTAGAATGTAAAATTACAAATAGAAGTGCATTAGTTTTACTTAAATGCTAATTTTACTTAAAAATGTTAATGTTTTTAAATGACGTTAAATAAATGCTCTTACCTGATTGATAAATTCAGCCAAGATCTCAAACTGTCTGGGTCCATCTAATATCCCGTGCACAATGATTACTGGTCTGTATCCCATCACAGAGGACAGCAGAAATACAGCCCATATAACAACACATGGTCTGCAGCCATTAGCCATCAATCCCTCCATAAAGGCGATAATATCTCTCAATCTAGAAATTGAAACCAAATATTGCTTCTTTAATCACAATGCAGACTAGTCTAACGGTGGCAAGACGTTCAGCCAAGTGATGCGAGGCTCTATCGAAATAGTTATAACTGTAAGTTGTTCCGCATGTGATGTTTTGTCAGAGTTGAGGTGATATATTAGACTGCTTCCTCTCTCATACCAGATGATGTGGTTTATCGGAAGAAACGCAATCATTTCATATTACTAAAAAGGAATATTTAATTATTTTTATTTATTAGTGATACAAGAGTTTCTAGAAAAACCTCCACACTTTTTAACTTTCTGAGCACTACATCTATTAAAGCTATCCTTATCCTATTAAAGCTGTTTTTTTTCTTTACAAAATATACAAACGCATTTTAAGCACTTTTTTAAGAATGATGTCTTATTTAGATATTATATTACGCATTCATTTTATATAAACTGCATGCGACACGTCCACCGGAAAATATAATGAATCATATTGTAAGCATGGCGCATCTGGCGCTCTTAACACTTTTAAATCTGGACTTGTATTTTGTATTTTTGACTGGAATTATGTATGTTCGTTTTGTGCCGCAAATGGTAAAGGATTCAAATATTGTTTAAACCCTAAAATATGTAAACGGTACAGTATGTTGTCTACACGCATTGTAGCCCAGCCAGTACATCTATTTAACCTTTTTTATCTTACGTACTACAGACAAATAATAATTCCGACTTGCGCTGAGAAAAGTAAGATGTACCACGTGACCACGCCGTCTTTTTAATTGATCCGGGCGATAGTTTTTAAGTTTCACGATAATGCTTAAAATCCATCTTAGCAGAACTGTTAGCGACATGTACAACGTCTGACCATATCAATTACCTCCGTACTCGATTAGTTTGTGTCAATTGTTAGAGCACGTCTGAAAGTTTTAATCAGACTTTTATTATGACAGGTCGCCCTCAGAACGTAGTGATCCGGAAGTAGCATTAATGTTTTCATAGGAGAAAGCGCGTGGAGACTCTACACTAACGTAAGTGTGATGTTTTTTTCTGAATAAAGATGCAGTCGTGATTTTTTTGTATGTGCATAAAACACAAATCTGACTGAACACGGCGCGGTTGATTTCATGGCCATAACTCTTATATAACTCGTAACGTGACGTTATATCAATAAATAAAAAGTATTAAGTGTGCGCTGTTGTTAATTTCTGTGCTCTGTATCGAAATATAAGAGACTAAGCTTTTACAGAATTCTTCTTGTACACATAAGTTTCATTTTAAATCAGATTTGACGCTTATTTTATTGAACATTTGAGTTTGACTCAGTCCCGCACAGTTATTATCTGGTGGTTCACATTATATTATGTGAACACTTTGTTGATACAGTCTTGTGTAAAACTGTGTGTGTTGTGTTCTTGTGCACAGTCACAATGGCCAATCTGGAACAGTGGGTTAGTGACCAGCTCCATGACATCCTGGGCTTGAGTGACCGATATGTGGCCCAGTTCATGATCGGTCTGGTGCAGAAGTCTTCTGGACCTCAGGACTTTGTGGCTCGGCTTCAGCAAACCGGTACAGTTGATATTGATCAAAGGATCACAGCGTTTGCACATGAGCTGTACAACAAAGTAAGTGTTTTTATTTTGTATGTTTAATGGCATTTATAAATTAAGATATGCATTTACATTTAATGACCGTCCATTTCAGGCTCCCAAAAAACATGTGGCTGAAAAACCTGCCCGGGCAGTGGAACGACATGTCATGGAAATGGAGAGAAAGAACAGAACCTATACTCTTCTGGAGGACAGTGAGAGTGATGGAGAGATGGCCAAAGAAAGAGGGAAAGAGAAAAAAAGCAAAGACCGCGATAAAGGAAAGAAGAGAAAACACCTCAGACAGAAACGAGATGAAAGTCAATCATCCAGTGAAGAGGAGAGCAAAAAGAGGTCATTGTGCCAGGCTTTTAGATGCTGCAGACCCCTAAATATGAAGATCATCTTGTGACAGACCCCCGTTCTAACATTTTAAAGCCAGAATTTATGCTGTGAAAAAAATATTTGGAATATATATTCATTCATATTGATAATTATTTCTTGCTCGTGGTAGTACTGCACCTTTAGATTTATTTTATTTTGGGGCTAAAACAAAAATTTGAGTCATTAAGTCAGTAATTGACAACTGTACCAAGTCTGCACCGTACTTTTGTTCTTAATGTTTTCTTATTATGTTCTTGTACTCTTTTAGCACTAAGGACATGAACGAGCCAAAAAAAGCTGCTAAAGAGGAGGAGGAGGAGGAGGAAGAATGGGAGCGGGAAGAGAGAGAGAGAATTCAGGATCTGGAAGAGAGGGATGCATTTGCTGAACGAGTGAAACAGAAGGACAAAGACAAAACGAGACACATAAATGAGAGAAATGACAAAAAGGTAATGCAAAACAAGATCTAGCCAGAATTAAAATAATATCTTTCTTACTGATGCATCTCAGCATGATCTGGGAAATTATATTGTCCTGCCTTGGCTGTTTTCATGATCTCAGGCTTACGAGGAAGCTCAAAAAAGAATCAAAATGGCTGAAGAGGATAAGAAGAAAATGGTGAGGAAGTCTTGCATGCACGAGAATGTTGTTAATTGGAAATTGGACGATGTTTACATGTTGACCTGATTAATGCAATATTCCAGTTTCTATAAATCTGTCTAAAGCTGCAGTGATATCTATTAACATTCAGTGTGCTCTCTTTAGCTTCCAGAGTTAAGGAAGCAGTCCCGTCGGCAATATCTGACCAAAAGAGAGCAGGAGAAGATTGAGGACCTCGAGGCTGAAATTAAGGATGAGGAATACCTCTTCTCCACTCAGAGGCTCACAGATCGGGAAAGGAAAGATCTAGATTACAAGCGACAGGTCAGAGACATTGCCCGAGACTACAAGAAAGCTGGAGCGAAAGAAAAAGAGGAGAGACAGAACAGATACTACATGCCAGAGGAGAAAAGAAGCAAGGTAGGTCTAAGTGATCAGCTACAAGGAGAATATGAGATGTTTTAAAGCAAATTGGCAGCAATGGGATATTTAAAGCAGCTACCAGTACCTAATATCATGGTGTGCATTCTTGCATCACAGTCACAGGAATAAATGACACTCATATACTTATATATTGTAATATAAAATTATTTTAAATTGTCATAATGTATCACAATATTACTGTATTTTTGGTTAAATAAATGCAGCCTTGGTGAGCATAAGAGTGCATTAAAAACATCTTATCAAACCCCCGAAATTCATACAAATACTCTTTATTTTAAATAACCATAGTTAGTTTATTTAAGATACTTATTCCCCCAGTTTCACAGACAAGGCTTAAGCTAGTCCCAGACTAAATTGCATGTTTGAGCTGTCTCAAAATGAAAA
>JAUMHI010000057.1:13792576-13822842 GCA_032359435.1 Enteromius unitaeniatus | reverse complement strand
TATGAATATGAATGTATATCTCAGAATTTTGTTTATCTAGCAATTGCAACTTTTTGCAATTGTGCGAGTTGCAAAAAAAAGTTGTAAAAATTGTGTGATTGAAAAGTTGCAGTTACTTTTTTTCATTCAATGGGGAAAACAGGCTTCCATGACTTGCACTGTTCAAACAATGCAATCTAAAAACAGTCGGAAAATGTAATGCAGGCATGTGGATTTTGCATGCGCCTTATCTAATCACATTTAAGTTGCTCTTCTGTTTTGTTTCTCTTTCTGCCAAATCAGTAGTGGCAACAGTTGTGTTGACAACAGCTCTTAATAAAGGTAAAGGTACAAGTATGATGGGTATATGGGTTTACAACACAACAAAAGTCATCGATATATGCATAAAATTGTCGCATACTGGAATGAGAGAGTTCTTACTTGTGTGTGTGAGAGAGAGTCACTTAATTTATCAGCAACTTCCTGAGATCTTTATAGACTTCCTTATTGTTATAGACACATGGACTAATAATTTAGTATGGAATTTGTTTTCATTACAAACAGGAATATTTCTAAACAACCAACATGGCTCTCATCCCAAATGTATGTGTTAGACACGAAAACACAATTACGTGTTCTTAAGGAGTTAGTAACTAACCGCAGTGACTGAATACCCTATAGCAACTTTCCTGTAGCCTTTGTTTGATTTTTGCATGAACAAACATGATTCATATACTTATATATACACTTGTCAGATTGGGTTTCATTCAAAGTAAGCATAGATGTCGAAAAAATAAAACATTAGTCAGTGGATTCCTAACATTCAAACTCAAGTCAGTTCAAATAACACCTGAGCGAGTTCAACAGGTATGACAGGGTAAAGAGGGAGGGATAGGCAAAGAAAAACATGCAAAGAGGTGGAGACTTGTTGCTTATGTTAACTGGCAGATGATGAAAACCATTGTGAAAGGACTGAGGAAGACAGAAAGCACTGGATTGCACACATTTCACACTGCTTTGCTGGCTGCACACCTGGAATATGAGCTTCTGTAGCCAGGCGAACTTCAGGGGCACATAAACATCTGGGTTCAACTGCTCTTCAGCTCATAGGTACTGAAATGTTTTAGAAACATTTTTTAACTTTTAAATATTAGTCAATATGCAAATGTAGCATTATAATTAGTCATGCATTTCACAAATACAGGTGCAAAAGGAGTGTGCACATGTTTTTTTTCTTTTTTTGTTAAAAATTCAACTTTAAGTCCAGTTACAAAAATATATTCTCTGGTAGTTGAATTTTTTTCTTTTAGTTGTGTTCTAACCTTCAGTGTGACAACTAGCCCTGTGTGGCCAGTAAATGCAGGGTGTGTTATTGTCAAAATCAGTGACAGGTCTCAACTAACTTTATCTGGTTTGTGCTAAACATGTGGGTGTGTGCCTTCAATTTGAGAAGTCATTAAGTCCAAAATATATTAATTACACCAACATGTTCTGAAAAAGAACCTGTTCTGTGTGTGGCTGATGCAACTGAAAATGAATGTTTTGATAAAAACACTGTGTTTTTAATGGCCAGTGGGTAAACCTTTACATTTTTGGACTATATTTGTTTCAACTGGACATTTGACTCACATTACAAGTCATATTCAATGTTCATTTATTCTTATTTGCTATTAGACATTCCTATTTGGTGACTTTCATCACCTGACTCATAGAGTTAAAGCTTAACCATAAACATACAGAATGAAACTGGGATCACCTTGTTGTAAAACCTTGATATTCTGGTTTGCATTCCTGTACAGTCAGACTTCAAAGTTTAGGTCTAATGCTGTTTTGGGATTTTCAAACAAATTCTGGGTTAATCTGTCAATTTGAAAGGCAGCTAGCACTAAAACAATACAGTGCTAAAATAGATTGGCATGCTGTTTGGCAACAGGTGATTACAAACATAGCCTAATATTCATACACAGTAACAGAAACTTTCTCATGTTGTTTTATCATATGGGGAAGTTAAAAATGTCACGTGTATTATTTTTCTATTTTATGTCATTCCCACAGATGGTGAGTGCAGTTTGTGCAGTGTTATCAACCTCATAAACATGCAAAGATGAACAGTAAAGCCTGAGGTTTACAAATCTACCGTGTGCTCATTCCTAACCCAAGATTACTTATGAACAGTGTAAAACATGGAACAAGATAACTCAAAATGATGTGAACACTAAACAGAAGAGCTAAAAATAAAACAAAAACACATTTGTATATTTGTTTTTATTAGGTATCATATTTGATACAACATATGCCACTATAGTAGATTAAAACAGGTTATTCTGCAAAGTTTTGATCATATTGATAATTTAGAGGCCTTTGTGTATGACACAGTCGGCTTTTTAGGGTTAAGAATGATCCTGGATTAATGATTTCAAATGTAAAGGATGACTGTTGGGGCAAACTCTGAGCCATGCAAGGCTTATAATGGAATAAAAAGAAAAACAAGCAGTAACCACTAGTGTATGACTGACTAAACTGCTGTTCTCGTCACACTTGACTGCTAATGGTACAATTTAGTTTACAATCTCCACCCTAGAGTTACGTCGCTGTATGCTTTAGTGACCCGGGTTTATTCGTTCCAACTTTACTTACACAAGCTCTTAAAGGTCATGCTGCATATTTAAGTCAAAGAAGTTCTGTTAAGTCATGTGACTGTTTTGAATACCATTGATTGTACAAGTTTCTTATTGGCATCTATGGTTCCATTTAGAACCTTTTAAAAATTTCTAAAATGTTCTAGATGTTTTAGAACTGAAAGGTTCTTCTAAACAAAATGGATCTTCTAAAGCATGATATGGAGTGTATTTGTAACCCAGATTGATAGTGTTTTCTCCATCTCCCCTCACAGGTTTCTCTGCTCCACACTACCATTTTCTCTTAATTTGCTCCTGTGGATCTAAAGCTGTACATGATGAGCGACCACAAAGAGAAACCCCAGGGCAGCAAAAAACCCAACGTCAAGCCTAAGCTTGACAGCAAGGGCAGCTTCAACCTGGGAACTTCAGAGCAACGTCAGAGACAGAAGACTCTTAGGAGAAGCCGAAGCAATGATATGGAAACCCGGCATCGAGAACGTAGCCGAGGTAGAGAACGGGACCAGAAAGAGGGAGGAAGGCAACAACGGGGTCGCAGCGAGGAGGGCAGGAGGCGAGTCCGTGACTCTGAGTATGGACATCACAAGAACGAACAATCCACAGATGACCTGCAAGACACCGAGTGCATTGTGTGCTTCTGCAGCTTCGACAATGTCTTCAAAGCTCCAAAGTTACTCTCCTGTGGACACACGTTCTGCCTGGAATGCCTGGCTCGCATCAACGTTAATTCCGCAGAGATCAAGACGCTGTCTTGTCCGATCTGTCGGGAGCTGACGGAAATCCGTCACGGCCGAGATCTACCAAAGTTGGGAAATAACGAAGACATCTTCCGCAAACTTCCGACCGAGATGCAACGGGCGCTTTCTGTGCGATTTAAACGCAGCAAGGGCAAACTGGTTCTCAAGAACCCTCCACCAAACAGCTCCATTAAGACCTCCTTAAATCTACCAGTGTTGAAGAAGAAAGAGGAGCAGGCCGGCGGTAACACGCTTGGAGCCATGGAGGAAGGTATCGGTCAGACAACTATGATCGATGTGGGAAGACCACCAAGCAGGATGAGAGGACGCATGAGAAGGTTAATGTACTCCAATCAGTGCTATTATGCAGTTGTTGCAGCTATCATCGCAATCACTGTGGCTTTAATGCTGGTGGGCATCTTCACCTTTGTGGTCATGCCCTTTATGCATAGACCAGGTAGACCATTACAGAACCAAACGTCTTTAGATATATCTCCTTGACTAACAGCGCTCAGGAAGAGATGGCGAGCAAAACAAAACAAGCAATTCTTGGTGGGGCCTGTTGCACTGAAAATGACACCGCTTTTTTTTGCTTTTGTCTAAGATGCTTCAGACAAGCTCTGTTGGAATGAACTGGAAAAACTTGAACATATGATGCACTGAAGTCTATTGAGCACGGACATATTTTACACAAACTGAGACACTGTTTTGCAAAGGTCTTTAAGAACAAGAGGCAACAATGATGTCTATTCTGACCAGTGATTAACTGTATTTTTCAAATGGAAAATTTAAGTATATATTAGTTTGTTTGGACTGGATCATGCAATATTACTATGCCATTTGATTTCATGAAGAATTATGTATTTTCATGTATTTCTTATCTACATGGTTTCTGGTATTAATGCTAAAGGACAAAAATGTGACTTGTGAATGCAAATCACCTCAGTCTATAAATGTGCATTGCAACACTAATGTAAGCTCATAAATGTTTTCTTATGTTAGAAAGACATTTATTAGAAATAGATACTTCTGATAAATGCTGCAAATAGTGTAAATAATATAATCACACACACACATATATATATATATATATATATATATAATTATGGTTTATGTACATTTTTTTTCTTTGCACAGATGGAAAGAGGCCAAAGTGAAAAATAATAAACAGTTAAGACCATTCTCTGCCTGAGTGACATCCAATTACAACTTCAGTACAAGTATAATAAACTTAAACTTGATATTGTAAATGGCTTCAATGTCATAGACACAACTTGTATGTCACCTGCATAATTAAATGAAGGATTAACATTTCACAAGTGCATGGGAAACGCTATTTCAGCAGGATTTTAAAATCATAAATAGGGGTAAAACTGGTGAAGGCATATAACTCCATTAACATCAGGACAAAACAGCAGATAAACTAAAATATGTTGCAGGATTAGAACTGCTCAAAGCCAAATACTGAAAATACAAGTAACTTAATAAATATGGTGGAAAACCCAGTCCTGTTTTACATAGGTATCCAGCACAAAGATAGCTCAAATGCCCTCCAGTGTACATTCTGTACAGTGCAGACATTTGCAAGTTACAGTTTTCCATTTATTATTCCATATTCTTCCCTCCATTCTATCCATTTCCCACTGCTTTATCGTTTGCAGGGTCACAAGGAGATGGAGCCAATCCTAGTGTCAAAGTATAACAAATGATCAGTTCAATATAGGCCATTTGGGACATTGTCCACATAACAAAGACATGTTTATTTATACAGCAAAGTTCAAATTTGTCAGCATGTCAAGATTATGTGCGCATTTTTAATATAGGTTAGAAGCTATATTTTTGATCTTTTTAATTTAGGCCTAATTTAATATCATATTGACCTATAATTTGACCTATAATATCATAATGACATATTTAATTTATTTTAATGCTAAATTAGGAGATTATAATTTATATAGTTTTCTTTACATTTCTACATTTTTCTAAATAAAAGACACAAAAATATAATAATAAATAAAATAATAGGCCTAATAATAAACAAAACTGCCAGCAGTAATCATGTTCTGTTCTCATCAGGTAACCAGCAACAGTTTACTGTTTATTTGGTGAACAAATCACCAAATATATAGTCACAATGTACTTCTTTTAGTTTAAAATATCGTAACGATATCTGGCGTTTGACTACCAAAGCGATTCGCCCTGTAGTAATAACCAAAGCCTCATTTTCAGCTCGACCTTGTGAAAACGCGTAAATATTACGCCAAATAAAAACAAAAACTCGTGGTACTGATCCCAAAAATGTACGCTATACATGTGGCGTATAAATGACACGCGTGTCTCAGTTTCGCGTGCATATGATACGAGATTTATTGATAGGCTAAAAGTTATGCATCCATTCACAACTAATCCTAGACATTCCGTAGCATAGACGCCAAAGTCCTTTTTTGCGTATCTAAACCACAAGTTTAACTTTTTATTTGTACGCACATTCATCGGGATTTCCTGATTTTCTGCAAGCGCTTTAAAATTAGTAGCCTGTCCTGTCCAAAATAACTTCAAATCGCACACTGTGTACACGAGGGGGACATGTGAAGGACACGATTTTGCCCCTATGCAGGTTGTTGAATAACCAACACCCCTCGATCTGACGCAAGTCTTGGAGCAGGACTCTGGGTAAGCGGGGCCATTCTGAGTCAACATCGGGCTCAACCCCTCTTTCAGCACCAAAGAGTGATTTTAGTCGTAAGGACTGCATGTGAAAGGAGTCCCAAAAGAAATGGCTTCGACGCCCTCCGCCTCAGCGCTGTCTGCTGTGCTCCGGGGTCAGGGGAACATCCTCGCCAGAAAACAAGCGCGCAACAAGCGGCCTCCAGCGGCAGTGTACGGGCTCGGGATGACATGTGGCGACCCGGTCAAGTCTTGTTTGCGCTCTCTGTGGGGATTTCTGTGTCACGGGGAGATTCCCGGACTGTCCGTAGCAGTGCGGTTTCAAACGGGCTGCTCAGGGAAATCTACGATAAGAAATGGTGAATCCAAAGATCTTCTGGTCAAAAGCTCCCCAAAGACAGGCGACAAAATGTTAACTAGGAAAGCATCAAGCGAAGTAAATCAATGGCCAAAGACGAAACTTGCTTTTAAATCCCATCAGTATAGAGTTTTATTCAAAAACAACCTGGTTCTGCGACTGGATGGCACTTATTTACGAAAACTGGACTCAGGTTATCCATGGACTTGTTGTATTTGTGTAGTTTGCGCTCAGAGCAAGAGCACACTAAGCTGCAGTAATGCAAACTCGTTGTTTTCTTTTGACTTATTGTGGATTTTAAAGAGCAAACCGGTATATTTCACAACCACAGTGTCAGAAAGTGTGCAGAAGCAACTTGGAATAGGCTGGAACCAGCTTCATCCGGATGTAAGTGGTCGCCAGTGTGATTTTAAAAGGTCACAAGAAGTCCTTTTGGTTATTTTTTGCCTGCAATAACACATTTGCATCCAAATTTAAGAACTGACATATTGCCAAGTACTTTATTTCGATAAAAAAAAATATACAACCACTTAATACACACACATATACAATTGATAACTGACTTTTAATCTCCAGGTAATAAATTATGACATTCAGCTCTTAAAAACTATTAATAAAAGAGGAGTTTTCGGTATAAAAGTACAGAAGTTATAGCAGCCTATATGTTTTAACAGACAGAAATTGAAACGTGCACCAATGTTTAATTATCGGCTGTATTAGAATAACAAACTTATTTTCCTTTTTCTAGTGTGATAAAGTGAGTGGGTGTGTCAGATGTACTTCTGAACATCACGAAGATCAACCTAAGAAACTTGAAGGAGCTGAACCTGGGAAGGAGTCTTCTTCTGATGTCTGAAGACAATGTGGATGACATGCACTTTACACAAATGCACTTTTTAGATAGATATATAGATTCACCTTAGCTTTATGGAATGTATTGTGTTGTTTTATACACTTTATACTTGATTTTACAGTGTTGTTGCCACCCTAAGTTTCCCTTTGTGGAAAAATAAAGTAATATTACTACTGTATAAGCAAACAGCTGACAGTAACAAGCTTTTATAATCTAGCACCTTTAAAAATATTTAAAAGTGCGAACAAGGATGTTGTTAAGTGAACAGGAAACTGCTGCTGCAATGCTTTTTTGACTCTGTGTATGTTAATAAATAAACCTCATAATAATATTTCATTAAATATGTGCTTTTTTGTGCAAGGAAGTAATTGATCAATAATAATAATAATAAAAAATCCTTAAATTTTGAGATTTGAATCTGGTTCAAGTTGAAGCAGGGCCCAATCTGTATATATATATATATATATATAGCTATAACTATCTGTTTGTCTGTGTTGGATTTCAGTTTGTGTGTCAGGAATTAATCCTACAAAAATCTTGAATACTAAAATGAACATGGGAGTAGGTTTTATTAATTATCATATACTCTCGGCTTAGAAAACTCTAAATTAACTCTAAATGATATCCACACACACAATGACCGTGGGATAATTTTAGGATTTCATAAATATAAATGTATGCCTGGCACATGGATTGTCTAATTAAGGAGGACAGCTGTTTTTCACCTCTGTAACAGGATCCTTAGAGACTGCTAATATATTTCGGATCATCATAAACACCCTGAGGCCTAACCGCCCGGTATATCCTTCTTTGAACCCCTACCTCTAACCTCTCACCTTCCACGAACACAAATGAAACGCTTGTGTAAACACGTGCCTCCTGGTTAAGGTAAGCACAGCTCTTTGTAAGTGACGGGAGGGGGCGGGACTTGCCAAAAATGACGCCACCCGGAAGTCAAGTAGTCCTGCATTCTTGAGCGAGGCTTGAAGGGTATACGCGTAGACAGGAAGTTTACTGTGCTTTAAATTAAGGATTAGCAACGTCTTTTCCACGTGGTATTAAAAAAATGACTTGGATTAGTTGAAATAGGATATAATCTTCAAAGCGACGGAAGGATGAATATATTAGAGGACGAAAGAAGACGGGAAACATGTCAGAGTATGAGTGCGCTTGGACTCATGTAAGTTAAACCAGGTATGGTGATATTTTTTTTTACACTTCCTGTTTTATTGTTTTAACTCAGCTCTCATGTGTGAAGAACAGACTCTCTCTTGGTCTCTTACTGTTGAACAGTTGCGGCTGAGGGAGAGCTTGAAGAGCCACAGGTGAGGTTATTGATCGACGGAGAGCATGAGAGTTTCCATATTGCAGTACAATACAGCGAGAAGCGTCATTTCTGACTTATTAAACTAACATGCTATTGCAATTCGAAAATTAACTTGCATTTTCCCAGCGTAGTTGACAAATGCACTTAATTTAATTTTTTTTTTTTAGATCATTTTAGGTAACGTTTGAGCTATTGCATTTTAAATAAAATTATTTGGTCTTGTTAAAATTGTGCAAATAGAAATAAAATTAATTGCACGTCAATTAAATTAAAAAAAGAAATTAAATACAAATATTTTGCGTAGTCTCAGTTATTAGGAGATTATAAAACATGGTGTACAAAATGATTAAAATAGGACATCACAAAACTGTCTGACATGTCATAGCAAATACTATAATGCATGGATTATTTTTCAGGGAGATGTGTTTTTTATTTATTTTTTTAAGAATTTTTTTAGAATTTATAAGAGGGAAAAAAAGGACAAAATATTTTTCCTTTGGAAAAATAAGGCACACTTTCCTTTGCACTCTGATTAATATAGTTAATAACCATAAATAATGATACTTTGGAAATTTTATTTTTGCCCTTTGCCAGTTTAACAGTTCCTAATTTTGTGAGTTTAACTTGATGCACTACAACAGTAGTTTTCAAACCTGCCCTACAAGCACCTCTACTGCACATTTATCTCCCTTATCAGACATACCTGATTCAACTCATTAGTAGAGACTGCAAGACCTCAATCAGGTTTGTCTGACAAGGAAGACTTACCAGAGCAGGGGTGCTTGTAGGACAGGTTTGAAAACCAATGAAGTAAAAAATGATTGAAAACTATATGCATAAAATATTTTGATAAAATAAGAGGAAAGCACAGCAAATTCTAAGGAAACAAATACCACTAATTCCCTTTGCTATTTCAGTAAATAATTAGTGGAAAATAACAATATACAATGTTGTAAATAAAAACTATGCTACACCGTATACAAGATAGAGATGCATGTCTACATTTTTTGTCTTGTCTTGTTTTGCGTTACACATTAAACAGTACATTTCCACCCAAATTGTGCACCAGTCAAATGCAAAAGAAGTGGATTTGTTTTCCGTTCTAATTGTATA
The DNA here is from genome assembly GCA_032359435.1 of Enteromius unitaeniatus. NCBI lineage: Eukaryota > Metazoa > Chordata > Actinopteri > Cypriniformes > Cyprinidae > Enteromius > Enteromius unitaeniatus. The sequence continues at coordinate 13,813,169 of JAUMHI010000057.1, read as the reverse complement.
AATTTAACTGGATTTGGGATTCAAATGTAACAAACATTGAAGCCTTTTCAGCTGTTTTACAGTAAAACGTATCATGTCATTTTATTTCTGTTGGCTAAATATGTGAGCTTTTTTTTGCTTAATATCTGTAATCTTGCTTATTTTACAGGCTCTGCTGAAAGTCACTGTGTCGCTTGGGACAAAAATGTCTATATCAGAATCCTGAAACCTGGAATATGTCTTGTTTTGACCTTCCACTGGTTTACATATTTCTTCTACTATTGTGATCGCAAACTGAAAATATACATGCAAAGCATGTGAAAAAAAAAATTCAAATATCCTCAAAACTTTTCTTGCTCTTCCTGTCCTACAAACCCACTTCATGTGCATTATTTCCTTCCTGAATCCTCCGTCCTATCACACATCAGGCCATGATACGCAAAAGAAGTCCTTTTATCATTTGTGGTGCTTTCATATTTGTAGCCTGGAACGTTGTTCTTATTTTTGTCCTCATGAGACGACCTTCCACTCAAGGGGCTCGTCACAGCCCAGATGAACCTGGTAACACAGGAGACGGAGCTGGAGGAGGCCAGTTTGGAAATATTATGAACGAAGTGGTGCATGTAGCTGATGCTTTTGAAGCTGAACTTGAATCGCAGAAGAAGATCCTATTGCAAATCCAGAACCATCGGGCGGTTTGGGAAAGCAAAGGCGGTGTGATAGCTGCTAAGCCAAAATCCCAAGCTCGTTTTCCTCTGGCGGTCATCCCTATTTTGGTCATTGCCTGTAATCGTGTGACGGTGAAACGCTGCCTTGACAAACTCATTGAGCACCGACCGTCAGCTGAACTTTATCCAATCATAGTGAGCCAGGACTGTGGACACGCAGAAACATCTGACATGATCGCCTCGTATGGCAGTAAGCTGACCCATATTAAACAGCCTGATCTCTCTGAAATCCCAGTATCTCCACAGCATAAGAAGTTCCAAGGTTACTACAAAATCTCCCGGCATTACCGGTGGGCGCTCAACCAAGTTTTCAACACCTTTTCGTATTCCTCGGTTGTTGTTGTGGAGGATGATTTGGAGGTAACTTATTTTAATTCTTGTTGTTTGTATAACCCTGTAAAAAGTTAATCCAAGATACACAAGGAAGTCATTCTGGTTGTGCTTGATTTTACAGTGTCTGTACTTAAATGTACTTCTAGTTTACCTACCTAAGAAAGTACTGTTAATATAAGGTGACTACATTGAGTAGGGGCAGGGTTAGTAGCTAGTTATTACCTAGTCATTGGAATTACAATAATAAGTAAATAAGTATATATTTGAGTTACAGGACTGTAAAAAAGTGTTTTCTATTGTCTTTTCCATGCAAAGTATCATAAAAGGTTTCCTATGACCATCTTCATGAAAAAACAACAACACTTTTCTTTCTATCTACATTCATATATTACCATATTTTTAATTTTAGGCATTTTGTTTTGCAGGAAAAAGTTAAAGAATAATCTTAAGAGGATTAGAAAAATAAAAAGTAAATAAAGAAAACTGTAAAGACAAAAACAAATTTAAAAGAGAATTTCATCCAAATATGATGCATATGGAAAATATGAAAAAAAGAAACATTTCACAATTCACTTTAAAAAAATAAATAAATAAAAAATCATACAAAGAAAAGTAAAAACGTTTCCCATGATTATCATTTTGACTGTTTTTATGTGTATAACAGATTATTAAGACATACAATTGACAGTAAATGGTAAAAAAGGTTAAATAGATGGATATATAGATATAGACAGAAAGACGGATTGATTGACTTTTAAGATGCCAAAATCTTTCATTTGAATTTTATTTTGTTGATGGTATGTTTAAACTCTTTCACCAGGTGGCCCCTGATTTTTTTGAGTACTTCCGAGCAGTTTATCCCATTTTAAAATCGGACCCGACTCTGTGGTGCGTGTCTGCCTGGAATGACAATGGCAGGGAAGGATTTGTGGACCCAGGAAAAGCGAGCCTGTTGTACAGGACTGATTTTTTCCCAGGCTTGGGCTGGATGCTTACAAAGGACCTCTGGGCAGAGCTCGAGCCAAAGTGGCCAGCCTCCTTTTGGGACGATTGGATGCGCCACCCCGATCAGCGCAGAGACAGGTCCTGCATCAGACCAGAGATTTCCAGAACTTTAACGTTCGGTCGGAAGGGTGTGAGTTTGGGGCAGTTTTACGACAAGTACCTCCGCTTCATTAAGCTGAATTCCGAATTTGTGCCTTTTACAAAAATGGACCTTTCCTATTTAGAAAAGAAGAAATATGACGAAAGCTTTGAGAAGGAGGTTTACAGTGCTCCGGTTGTTACTGTGGAGGACTTGGGAAGTGGGAAACTGTCTGGGTCTGGCCCGTTTCGGGTGCAGTATTCCAGTCCTGACAGTTTTAAAACATTGGCTCGCAATCTTGGTGTGATGGATGACCTGAAGTCAGGAGTCCCAAGAGCAGGGTATAGAGGTGTAGTTAGTTTTCTTTTACGTGGAAAGAGGGTCTATTTAGCGACACCTGCTGGTTGGAGTAAGTATGATCCAAGCTGGAGTTGAGGTGGGCTACATTGTGAAAACTAGATTGCATATTATTTGTTACCATCATTCCCTTCACAGAGAGTAATTGTCTTAAAATTCCATTGCGCTGCTTTATGATGGAAAAACCTCTAGTTGGGGTTTCAGGATGATACCAAAGATAATACCATAACTCAGATTTCTGCCTCAGGTTTCATTGTCTGTCGGTATAAATTTAACTACGATTTATTTGAGAAATGTATGACATTAGTATCATTAAACTTGCAGATAAAACCTAAATCACATGCTGATGTTTTTCACACAAAGTATGCTAAAAACGAGAGTAAGTATGTTTAAAAAAACACTTATTTTTTTAATACTGTGAATACTGCTCTAAGTGCCTATAAATGTAGACTTTTTTGATTCACCTCTGTGTACTGTCTTTATTAAAATGTGGCTCATGGCGTAGTGCTGAATATGTTAGGAAAAATCATTTGACACTTGATTATGTTTTGTGTTTTACTTACATACTGGAATATTTTGAAGAGGAAAATAAATGTTTGGTTAAATTTGATCTCATTTTTTGCTTATTCAAACAACAGTGCTAATAAAAATAATACACTATCAAAACAACTGTTATTATTCACATAATTTAGATGTATTCAGCAAACACTTGCAATTTATAATAAATGAGCCATTGTTACTTTTATTATTAATTAGGCTTTCAAATAAAGAAAAATGTACAATAACAGTAATAATATGTTTTCATTTAATTCATAATGAAATTAGGTTACATGCATAAAGACATGAAAACATACAGAGTGCTTAGGAAAAAGAGAAATAAAAAATAAAAGCAGTTCTAAGTTCCAGCCTTCAATTTTGCAAATAAAAATAAAATCACATAAAAAAATAAATAAAAAATTTGTAAGAAATACAATTAACAAATTCAACCCGAAATACCCTAAAACATAGTTTAGAAATAGACTACTTGTTTTGCTTTGTGTATGAAATTTGCTTTTCATTTTTCCTTTTATTCAAAAAATGATTGAACAATACAAAAATATTAAAAAGTAAATCCAAATACACAAAATATTAAGGCAACCTTATAGAGTAAAGTTCTAAAGGGAAAGAAACAAATAACCAAAAAAAAATTGTAACACTAAAGTAAATAAAGATATTATTAAAGAAAAATATATTTATATTATATATAAATAATATATATATATATATATATATATATTATTCAAGAAAATAAACAAATTAAACAACAGTTTAACTCAACAGTTGCACTTTGGTATGCGTTTCGCAAATTTCTGTTTATGAATATATTATTTACTTGTAAAGTGTAAAAGTTAAGTTCATTTTGCTTTTGTGTGAATAAGTACAAATCCCATCTTTTAAAGAAAGCGTATAGAGCCAATTATTATTATTATTAGCCACACAAACGAGTCATCACGTGCGTCATCAAAGGCTCCCACGCTATTACGTTACACAACGTCAACTACAGTAGCTCTGAAAGACCTAAAGGGTTTGGTTTCGCGTTTTCTATTTACCTCACTCGTGTATCACATTCCGTGTTATTAAAGAGCGGAGGGGCTGCGATGTGAGCCATGGGCTAAATGTGAAGACGTTTGGCGATTATTTGTCATGTAATCTTCATATTATTCAAGTTTACGTTTCATGGCACTTTTAAACTCATCGAACCGGTTTATTTATTTGCTGAGAACAGGTAAGGTTAAAGTTAGTCGTTTGCAGTCGCGATAGTAGAGAGTAATGAAGGGAAAGACTTTTAAAATATAGACAAGTGAGGTTACTTCAGTGCTTCGCTTCTGATCTTACAGTTTTCGCCTTGTTAATCTTCGACATTTGATCTCGGGTACACGAAGAGGCCTGTAAATGGATCCAGCGGTTTTGCGTGAAAGTCCTGCGGGTTCAGGAGCACAATCAGTGGAGGAGAGAGGAGGAACTCAGCCGGAAGAGATGACAGATGATAGCAGAGAAGCTGATGGGGAATCCGAGGAGACACAAATGGAGGAAAAAGACGAAAACTCACTGCCCGAGGAGGAATTAGATCCTAGGATCCAGGTAAACTGACATTATTAAAAACAACCCGTAATATATCCAATAAAAACCTAATTCATAATATTATTATTAACAGCTTTGTAGTTCATGAACATTTAGTTATGAATGTGTATCCACACTGGCTTTTCTAAGTGTTTGTATGTCACGCTTAATCTTATGCCATTTAGATTAAAAATTATATACTCTATATACATTGAAAAATCATAAATATCTTTTATTTTTCTTGCGTCACCACATTTTGCCTAAATTCTGAACCTGTGCACTTAATATTATCTAATATTATATTAATAATTTATAATAGCGCTGTCACAGAATCTTTATATGTGTACTGTTTATTTATTTTATATATATATATAAATACACACATTCAGTGTATATTTTAAAACATTTATATGCATATAAGTTTATAGATTTATATTATTTAATATTATAATATAAAATGTACATGCATGCGTTTGTATTTGTGTATGCATAATAAATATACACAGTACACACTCATATTATGTAAACAAAAAAATGTATTTTAGATATTATTAATTGCGAATGACAAAATCATAATGCTGGGTTTGATAAAGTTTCACCTAAGGCTTTTTTATGGGATAATCTTAGTTACTCTTCAGTTTCTGGGTCACCCTTATTTTGGATTGAACCTGCAACCTTAAGTTAGCTGTCAAGATCATTTTACATTAGGTAACTGCTGTATCTGTTTCTGTATCTAGGAGGAACTGGAGCGTCTGAATGAGGCCAGTGAGGAGATCAACAAAATGGAACTGGAACTGCAAGTGTGTGAAAGTTCAGAATGCTTTTGGAATTTTTTGCCCCCCAACTTCAAGGAGATTTGGGACCGTTATGCCTTATTACTATGGCTTTTTGTCATTCAATAGACACTTTTAATGCAGTGTACAGGTTTTAAGTAACTTGCTAACCAGCCCACTTCTTTTTAGCACATCCAGATAAACTAAATTAGTTTTGGTTAACTCTAATAACCTTACCACCACCCCATATAATGCAGATAAGATAAGGCTTATATGATTCTCTCTCTCTTAGGTGCCGAACAAGATAAACGGCATCTTGTTTGATCCACTCTCTCTATTTTCTTATTCATTTGTTGTGAAAGGTATGTGTAAAAATTTCTGATTGTGTTGTCAGGAGGTTCGGTCCAGCCATAGAAGGATAATGAGTGAATCTGTGCTTAAACTCAAGGCCAAAAGTTCGGAACTGGGGTCCTGCATCGAGAAGGCCAGGCCATACTATGAGGCACGAAGAAAAGCTAAAGAGGTGGAAGAACACTTACCCTTACTTCAGCCTTGAGAAAAACAGTTATAATTAATATGAACAGTTAAAATCATTATTTAGTTGTGGCAACTGGCTGTTTCATGCCAAAACATTGTATTTTTGTGTCTTTCTCAAAGGCTACTATCACAAATTTCACCTAGTGAAGTCCTATAATCTCTTGAATGCATCATGATTGGTTTCACCCGTTTTAGGCCCAGCAGGAGACTCAGAAAGCCGCACTCAGCTTTGAGAGAGCCGTGTCCATGCACTCAGCTGCTCGAGAGATGGTCCACGTGGCTGAACAGGGCCTCACTGCAGTCAAGACACTGGATCCAACCTGGCAAGAGATGTTGAATCATGCTACCTCAAAGGTACGCTAGTCTTCTCTCATATCATATCTTATCAAGTCGTACCAAGCAGTTAAACGCCTCTCACTTTGAACTTTGTTTTCTTGGACCTTTCTTGGACATGATCAAAACAAAGCATTTTATTGAAAAAGTATCTTATCCCCACAATGGCTGGATCTAATTTAATAAAATACAGTAAAAATATAGATTTTAGATTGGAAAAAAAAACCTGATTATAAATGAGCATTTCTGTTAGCAGTGTCGAAAAAACACTCATTCTTCTTAATTTTTTGTGTGTTATTTTTGTATTCAAACTAAATACAAAACTTTTGAAACATTATAAATGTCTTGTCACTCTTGACAGTACTGACAATTAATTGCATCCTTGCTAAATAAAAGTGTTAGTTTATTTATACAATGTGCATATACATACACTACAGTTCAAACATTTGGGGTCAGGAAGATATTTAATGGTTTTTAAAGATGTTTCTTCTGCTCATCAAGGCTGCATTTATTAGATTAAAAATCCAGAAAAAACTGTAACATTGTGAAATTTTCTTTCAATTTAAAATAACTGTTTTCTGTGTGAATATATTATAAAATGTAATTTATTCCTGTGAATTCCAATTTGAAAGAAATTAATACTTTTATTAACCAAGGATCTATTAAATCAACCAAAAAGTCACAGCATAGATTTTATACGTGTTTTATATTTGGTAAAAAATTGTGTTGTTTTTACTTGTTATTCATCAAAGAATCCTGAGATGAAAAAACAAATCACAGGTTCCAAAAAATATATTTGGCTGCACAACTGTTTCCAACATTGACAACTCTAGTAATGAATCAGCATATTAGAATAATTTCTGAAAGTGACACTGAAGACTGGAGTAATGATGCTTTGTATCACAGGAATAAATTACATTTTAAAATATATTTACACAGAAAACAGTTATTTTAAATTGAAATAATATTTCACAATATTATTATTGTTTTTTCTGGATTTTTAATCTAATAAATGCAGCCTTGATGAACAGAAGAAACATCTTTAAAAACCATTAAATATCTTCCTGACCCCAAATTTTTGAACGGTAGTGTAAATGTATATACTGCACAAACAAAGCCTTTATGACTTTCATGTACATGAAAACATGTAACTAATGCACCATCATATGACCAGTAAGATGTGCAGTTCAAAACCCTTTTTTTAGTTTATATATCCACACTGAATGTATTTTGCACATACACACACGCAGCATTGTTCTCAGCATGACATAGGTGACTTGAAACTGTGCAGGTGAATGAGGCGGAGGAAGAGCGCATGAAGAGCGAACGGGAGCACATGTGTGTCACCCAGATGTGTCAGGAGGCCGAAGCCCGTGTGCAGGAACTGCAGAAATCACTCAAGAGATCTATAGTCAAGTCCAAGTCTTACTTTGAGCTCAAGGCTCAGTTCAATGACATTCTAGAGGTATGTATAGATGTTATCACACTACACACAATATGGCCTCATACTAAAATTAAAGGAATGTTTTAACCAGAAATGAAAATCCTGTCATGATTTTCTTACCATCATGTCATTCCAAATACGTATTACTTAATTTTGGGCAGAATTGTTATGACATACAATGAATATAAGTGGGGACATCAGGTCCCTGCAGGTCTTAATTTCGGTTTGATGAAATGTAATGCGGTGAAATGTCTAAATTCTAAGAAACTCTTAATTATCCCTTTTAAGAGGTCTTAAATTTAGGAAAGAAACATAGAAATTGTGATATTGTAATATAATAAATGTGAGAGCTTCACTTTTAAAGTAAAAACACGGTGCTGTAGTGCATTATATAGGCAAAACAATTTAATTTTTAATTAAATTAAAAAAAATATATTTTAAACAATTATTATTTTTTATGGATATAGTATTCGTGCAGCTATTAAATAGTCTTAAAATGAATGTTGTATGAATTGTACCCAAGAAACAACAATAACAAAAAGTACCATACATTTTTCCATACAAGAAGAAAATACTTTTTTTTTTTTTTTTTTTTAATGAGGATGATTTTTTTATCAATATGAGGATGAGTGAATTATGACCAATTTTTAAATTTTGTACATTTTTTAAATCTTTTTTTATTTTAAGATTCTCATTTGTGACCCTGGACCACAAATCAGTTCTAAGTCACTGGGGTATATAACAGCAATAGCCAAAAATATATTGTAGGGATTAAAATTATAGGCTTTTTTTTCATGTCAAAAATCATTAGGATATTAAATAAAGTTTGTAATGTTCCATTAAGATATTTTGTAAATGACCTACTGTAAATATATCAAAACTTAATTTTTGATTAGTAATATGCATTGGTAAGAGCTTCATTTGGACAGTTTTTTTTTTACATATATATATATTTGATTTCTTTCTGCACTTTGCACAGGTTTTCAAATAGTTATATTTCGGCCAAATGTTGTCCTGTCCTAACAAACAATACATCAGTGGAAAGCTTATTTATTCATCATTCAGATATCTCTGACCTTGGTTTTGTGGTCCAGAATCACATTTACAGTTAAAATATTTGAGCTCAACATGGTCAAAACATGTTTTTACAGGAGCACAAGTCAAAAATTTTAGAGTTAGAGGAGAGTATTTCCAAAGCCAAGTTAAACTACTCCAGCACCCTGCGCCACCTGGAGCAAATCAGTGAGGAGATTCATGCCCAGAGAGAGCAGGACCGACCGAAGGATGGACCAATCAAAATGTGTGGTGGGCGGAGCTCTCCTGTAGGAGCAGAGACAGTCAGCACAACAAGTACCGAAGGCGGAGCCTGCGGAGGCTACCCGAGACCAAATGATTGGGTGGATGGAAAAGAGGGCTTGGCGAATGCCAAAGAGTGGGTGGAGACACATAAAAACTCCAGGTGGGTGAACATGGGAAGAGCAGAGGTGACACGATCCGGTTCAGACTCTCTTTCCATCGTAAGCCTCCAGACCATCATCTCTGACCTTGAAAAGTGTGATTCGGTCGAACACCTGGGCCATCTCAGCAGTGACGTCAGTCTCTCCGGGGAGGAAGGGGAAGGAGACAGGCTGGAGAATAAGCGAGCGAGGCTAAAAAATGCAATCATTTCAGAGGAGTTCCTCAAACAACACATAAGAAGCGTCAGTTTATGAGCACGTCCATGAATACTGCTCATGCTTTACTGTTTCTAAGCTTGTTTCTTGACTGACAGAGCAACTCATCATTTTTATTTATTATTGAGCTTTTATCAGTACTTGAATAGGAGATAGACCAAAAGAAAATTCTTAATATATATATATATATAATATCTTTTTTTATGGAGAGAGAGAGAGTTTGGTATTTGAAATCAAGTGGTAAAAGACTGACAATATTTGTAATGGTAGAAACCCTGCAGCTTGATGATCCTAATCGGAATTACTACAATATATTTCAGCAGCACCTAATGTTTTTCTATGCAAATGTAAAAAATGTGTCTTATAAACACACTCTTATTATAATTTCTATAGCTGACGTGATAAACTAAAGCTGTTTTGCTTTACAATTTTCAGATTTTACTGACCACTGGTGAGCTTTAGTTTGCTTACTGAGATCATCACACTATTAGCCATTAATAATTTAGGATCTAAAATGCCACTGTTATTTTTCTTCCTTTAAAATGAATTTTATTTTTATTCTGACATTAGTCCCATGCTTTGACTTTGAAATAGGTTCACAAAAAGTGCTTTTTGCTCAAGTGACAAATGCATGCGTGAAGTTTGCTTTATGTAAGTCTTGCTTGATTTTTTTTCATTTGAAGAAACAGAAATACATGTTTTGTGTAGTTTCAGAGGTGAAGCATCGATTCTTAATCGCAGGGTTTTTAAAATACCTGCCACTGAACATTTGATGTTTATGACAATCACTTTGCTTCAGAATTTGTATTAATTTAATGCATTTTCAAGTGTTTTTGAATGCTGTTTTTCATTTTTTGAGAGGCTGTGTTTGTTCTGTGTGCTTTATACATCTTTGCTAACCTTTAGTGTAAGCACTGAATGTTAATATTATTGTCTTTATTAGTGTTTTGTATGAAGATGTGCACAGTGGTGACATTTGTGACGTCTGATGGAACAATAAATATACATGTATAAATTCATATTATTTTGGTTGCTTTAGTGTTTTTAAACGAAAGACATTAATCATGTGGTCAGATTAGCATAGTGTAAATAAAAAATATTTGTGTGCCTAATATAAGCCAGGTAACATGCTTAACCATATTTTTCGATCTTTAAGCAGAAACTAACGTCACTAAGATCACATTTTTATGAAACTTGTTGTTTTTGCCCTCTGCTTAGGATCTGACATGAAGGGAATAAATATTATACACACTGCAAAATCTAAAACAAAATATTGCTTGTCTCTGTTCCTCCATCTGATATTAAATACAGAAAAATCAAATGACCAGGGCAAAGGCACTGACCTGTACCAGGTTCAGGTGTTAAATTAGATTCAGGTTTTATCTGTCAGCAAATGCCGCTCCTGATATTAATAAATTGCCACTGCTCTCTCCTCAGACATGAAAGTTAAGCTGCAGAAGATGACTCAAATAAGACACTTTGACTGTAATTTATTCTCTCTGAAGTCATCCCTGCGCTCTTTCTCTGGCAACTTGTACCATCCTCTCAGATTTTACTCAGCATCTGCTACCTTCCTGACTCCTGAGCTATTTAGATTAAGAAAAAAATAGTGAGACAAAAATATTTCACACGGCGCTGTTGCAAATTTCAGTCGAATGAAAGCCTTTTTTGGATCCTGATATTTAAACCATATATTATAGATTGTCATAGATATTTTTTTGTTCATCACTAATCTTAATAACTTTTAAAACTGCAGACTTTTTTTAAGCGGAAAAAGCAAGCAGCTGTTAGCCAGACCAACAAAAAGAGTATGGTATTCGTCTGCTATAACTTTTTTTTTGTCTTTCAGGATGAATATGTCATATTAAAATAATTATTTCGTACCACTTCATGTAACTTCATAACATTTATTATAGACAGGTCATTAATAAAGTCTTAAATTATGTTGTTTTAAAATAAAAATAACAGTCTTGAATATTCTGAACTTTACAAGAATAAATAAATAATATATATATTTATATAATAAGCATCAAAATAACAGTTTTTGTTTACATAATATACTGTGTGTATATACTGTGTATATTTATGATGTATAAATAAATACAAACGTATGAATGATGCTATGTTTATAAAAAATATATAATATGAAATATAAGAATGTGAAAATTGAAATGTGTAAACATTTATATATATGTATATATATATATATATATATATATATATAATCTTGATTTAATTAAAACCCATATTTGAAATGTAAAGTTTTGTTTTTTGCAGTTGAGTGTTTTAGCACATTGTCCTATCCCACTCATGGTATTGATTTTATTTGTCCATGTCTTAAAAAGGTCTTAAAATGTCTTACATTTTTATTTACCCTGCAGATATCCTGCAAAGAACACAGAACAATTTGCACAGAACTGCAGTTAAACAGTGTCTCAAAGTTAATTGTTTGTTACAGTGATGACAGATTTGACATTTTCAAGGCTTCATGACATTTCAAATCCAGTCTTCATTCTTCTAACTTCTAATTTTTTTACAGTGAGCAATGGCTTGAAAATAGACTCTTAGAAAGGATTCATCTCTTCTCAATTATTAAAGAGCAAAGTATAAATAGACGACTGTGCCCATAACGAATAGCTTTAGAGGAAGAGAAGACAATCCTGGAGGAAGGGAGAACTGATCTAAAATGCGTTTGCTCATACATATTCACATAAGCACTTTGTAAACAATGTTATATAATTAAATATTATTATTATATTACTGTTGCATATTCAAATAGAGGGCAAATGTGACTAAGAATAAAAATGTTCAAAACAGGAAGAAATGGGAATAGATTTAAGAATAAAATCTATGCTTAAAATTTGCATTATTAAACCTGAACAATATTTGTACTTTAAATCGACAAATATTGTCATCAGTGATTTAACACGTTATAATTTCATTGAGAGAAATTATAACTAACCTCTGGTAAATATAAATGTGTTTAAGGAACTACATTCTAAATAAATAAATAAATAATATACAAGAAATAACAAAATCCCAAATAAATGATATAAAGAGGGGGAAAAAAATACTAATTAAGTAGAAATAATTATTTTGTTCACTTGGCACAAAAGAGGACTCGTGATGCAAGGATGAAATGACGTAGGCTGCGTTCCCCGTTACGTCACAAGTAAGTGAGATTGAGGAGGGAGTGGAAAAAAAGAAGGAAGGAAGGAGGAAGGATGAGCTCTATGTAGATAATGTTTCTCTATGTAGCCTGTGATTTACACCTGCGATGATCTAATGCAAAGCAATACAGACCCTTACCTAAAAGCCATAAAGCCGTCCGCAAATGTGATGCACAGATTTGCACAATCAAAGCGACATCGCGCTGATTTTGGGTGGATGTTACAGTTAAACTCTCCGTGAACGGATATTGTGTTTATTTTCTTCGGGTCGGTCCTGCTGGAGCTGCACCGGGCCTTTGCTGTGAGTAAATCACTTTTACGCGATGTTTGAGTTCCGTGGTTTGTAGGATGAAGTGGCCCGGAGCTGCTTTATCCTGCATCTCTGACAGATATCTCTCGGGTAAGGAAAGCCCGTTGTATTATGCTTTGCACGGGACACAAAACTTCACAAACAGCGCGCTTAAAGGTGTAGACGAACTACAGTAGGCTGACGACAGACGCAGCCATGTTAATATGGAAACTTCAAGGAACAGTCTCCCCGATGGCATATATTTTTAGACTACAGAACGACATATTGCATGTAATATTATACAGAAGAGAGCGTTATCATAAGAATAAAGCATAAGTGATGCATCTTTATGGGGCTCCGCGAAAAGTCCTTGTCCGTGGTGCTGAAAACGTTCCCCAAACGGGACCTTAACCTCTCAGCAAACCATTAACCGAGGCAATATCACTTTCATGCAACTGTGTCTGTCTTGTAGAGGTATATTTCTCACTGTTCAATATATGTTATATATAATAGAGTCACAATAAGGATGATAAAAAAGCTGACTCTGTGTGTAACAATGCACATTATTATGTATTGTTTTGTAGTATAAAATTCACAGTTAAGTTATAAAATGGAATATTTAATGTCATTAAAAAGCTGTTAATATAGCAGAGGGTATCAAGTTCAAATAAGATAAAACAGAAGAAGCCTAAATGAGGTAATCACATAAAGCAGCATGTTTTTATTAATACAATACATGTTTTATTATTAGTTATTAGTAAAGGTTTTATTAGGGAAAATAAGGTTCTTAATATAAATCCTTAAAACTCTTTAAAAATAACGATGTTTCTTAATAGTGTCATTTACAATTTCTCTCACAAGTTGCGAGATTTAATTATTATTTATAATTTTTGCATAAAGAACAATTTTGTGTAATGAAATGCTGTATTTGTCAAAAAAAAATCTGTCAGTATCTGATTAGAATTTGGTATTTATAAAGTGAACAGATATTCATAAATTTGACAAGACAAAAATAATAGCTACTGATAGTGATTTAATGAACCGAAGAAGAATAAGCGTAAATGGAGTCGGTATAAAAACAGCTGATATTATTTTTAATATCAAAAACAACTGTTTAAGAATAAGAAAAAAGGGACTGCGACCTCCATCCACATCCACATCGTATGTACTCAGCTGCCACAGTTGTATCAAGTTTTCGTGCAATTTTTACAGTGTTTAATACCTAAAATAGGAGCAATTAGGATAATCGAAAAAGCTAAAAGTGTATATAAAGTGGAATGCAAACCAATCATTTTTAGTGCATCCTGTTGGTTTGGATTAATGTAATCTGTGAAGTGTTGTGCCTGTCTGCTGTGCCGTGCTGAATTTATGAGGTGGAGACTGTAGAGACGTGTTTAAAGTTGAACTGATCCCTCTGATCCTCACCTCCCTGAATTATCTCCTGTTGGTCCCTACTGTGAGCCTTGAGAAAAGTCCCTACTGCCCAAACCTCCCTCCCTCCCGAGATCTAGCTATCTATCTAAACATGTATCAATTAACCTTGACCTGTAGGTTCAAGTGTATTCAATACAGAAGTCAATATTGATGAAAGCACTCTCTGTTCAATGCTTTGTCCTCCTGAAACACCTTCGTAAGAAGACGTATGTGTATGTGTTAGACCCGTGTGCTTCTGTTTGTTTGCATGCTCTTGTTTGACCCACCCTGGATGTGCTTTTCCACTTTAAGAGTCGTTGAGGGAAAGCTCATAAAATCTTTACAGAGCAGGGACGGCAAACGGCCTCCATGTTGTACGAATCCTCTTCCTCCTCCACAACCATGTGTGGTGTAATTAAATCAGACAGCAGGTTATTATTATGTTTAACATATCTGAATGCCAACATGATCACGTCGTGCCACGAGCAGCTTAATTGCTTTGAAGCGAGCGTGGATTGTGACCTGCTGAAATCAAACATATTATTATCAGTCATTTGTCTTTTCTCTCTCTCATTCTTGTTCAGATGCAGTAATGGAGCAGCTATTATTTCTTGTAATTTTCTACTTGCTTCCTACTCTCATCTCGTCCATACATAATTCAACGACCGGAGGTAATGTGTGTGTGTGTGTGTTTGGAGATGATGTCTGGCCCATGCATGTTGAATTGAACACCACAGAATGTCTAAAGTGGCCCACCTCTGTTGCTTTGTGAGATTAGAGGGCGTTCTGTTTAGATTCTGTAAACTGAGTTTCATGGATTTCAAACAGTGATCTGCCCTCAGTCCTCATGGGATCATGTTCAGCCGGAACTATGGAAGGGAAAAAATGGATTGCCTTGTCAGGCCTCCTTTTTCATTGTGAAAGCAATATATAGCCTACGCGATCTTCATGAATTAAAGCCATTCAGTGTCACAGTTCAGCTTGTGGGTTTACAAGCCCCTTATAAAATGAATTTGACATAAAAGATGATCATAAATCGCACAAGAGAAAAATAATGAATAATAATGAATTTAGAAACCAACTGAATCTAAAGGGATTTTAATTGTACCAGTTAGTGGGGGGTTTATCTGTGAATATGCAGATTACTGCTGCTGTATTATTAGATTTTGTCTGCAAAAATGTCTGACGTGTTTCCGTTTTACGTGGCGTGAGGACGTTAAAAAGCTACGCTAAATCCGATATGACCGGTCAGACTGAGATGGATTTCCAGAAATGTGATTTTAATAAGATCCCAAACCAAAAACTGATTTGCACAAATCATTTCATGTAGTTTGTTGCCATTCAGACTGTCTAATATGTGACCCTGGAGCACAAAACCAGTCAGAAGGTAAAATTTTACAAAACTGAGATGTATACATAATATGAAAGATTTCTTTTGATACATGGTTTGTTAGGATAGGACAATATTTGAGATACATCTATTTGAAAATCTGGAATCGGAGGGTGCAAAAAAATCTTGTCCAAAAAGTTGTCCAAATTAATATCTTATCAATGCATTTTACTAATCAAAAATGACATTTTGATATGTTTACAGAATTTTACAAAATATCTTCATGGTACATGATCTTTATTTAATTTCTTAATGATTTTTGGCATAAAAAAAAAATAAATCAATAATTTTGACCCATGCAATGTGTTTTTGGATATTGCTACAAATAAACCCCAGCGACCTAAGACTGGTTTTGTGGTTCAGGGTCACATATGATATGAATATGAACAGGGCAGTTCATTCAACCAAATCATTCAACAAAATTCATGCAGGAATGTAACAAGTGATGTTATGAGTGAATCACTGAGTCATTGATTTTACAAATTCTTTCAACAAAACTGATTCATTCAGGAATGTTATAAGTGAGTAATTGAATCACTGATATAACCAATTTGTTATATCAATATCTAATATGATATGAATATGAATATGAACAGGGCTGTTGATTCAACCAAATCATTCAATAAAATCCATTCAGGAATGTAACAAGTGAATTTATGAGTGAGTCATTGAATCAATGTTTTATCCAATTTGTTCAACAAAACTGATTCATTCAGGTGTGTAATGAAGTGATGTTATAAGTCATTGTCATTGAGTCATTAATTTAACTGATTTATTCCACACAACTAATTTATTCAAAATCAAAACACCTCTCATATGTTGTTCATAAATGCGCAAAGTGGGTTTGGTTAAAACTGTTAATTTTCAAAAATTGATACAAACTTACAATTTTCTGTTAAAGTTATTCAGTATTTACTTTTGGATCACTAAATTGTTATATAACAACAACATCACATTGAATATTTGCTTGTGCCATTTGTTTAAATATCTGTTTCTCAGAGCTCTACTCAATACAAAGCTAAATACATTTTTAACGATCTCTCTCTTTAAGTGCAAAACATCTTAAAGATTCTCCAAGGGGTATGAACAATGCATTTCGATACGAGACAGTACCATTAAAATCGTTATAAAGCATCCCTGCATTACAGGCTTGCAAGTGGAATCAGATATAAAGTCTCCGCTATAAAGTTTACCCGGAACATCTGTCATTTTAGTTTATTGATGTTAGTTTGTGCTTGGTGACTAAGCTGAAAACATTTCATCTCTATTCGTTTCATCCTCCTCCATCTCTCTTACTCTCTTTCAGGATGTGCAATCATTCGTCCCCCCAGAGACGGAGGGATTCGCTACAGAGGACTGACTCAGGAACAGGTAAAAGTCTACAGCAGCACATTAAAATGGCAGTCATAAACATCAATGTCAGTACTGAAGGGACTATGAACCATAGCAACATCTAATTCAATCTATTTCTCTCTCTGTAGATCCGCAGTGTGCAGATCTTGCCAGTAGACTATGAAATAGAATATATCTGTAGAGGAAGCAGAATTATTGTGGGGCCTAAGGTCAGAAAGTGCCTCCCCAATGGCACCTGGACTGATATAAACCTGCTCAGCAGATGCTGTAGGTGCCCTTCCTGTCCTTTTGTTTTGATCCATATCTATATTTATTACACAGCTCTGTGGAATACTGGATTCTGACTGGTCAATAACAGCATTCTGAGTTCAAATGCTTTACAAATGAACTAAACCTTCTCATATTGTTCCACAGTGCTTGCACACACACACACACACACACACACACATGTGCTATTGTCCTACACCAACCCTACACCTAAACCTATCCCTTAAAGAAATCTTTGTGAATTTTCAAAAACACCATTCAGTATGTTTTCAAGGTTTTTGAATTATGTTGGCAGTGTCCTCATAAACCTCCTTTAAATACATTTGTGTCCCCATAAACACACACACACACACACACACACTTTATAGTATATATACAACCTTCAAGTAAAATTCTACAGAAAAGTACTTTGTTATTTATATGTAATTGTCTACATGTCGTTGTGTTAGTGGCATTACACTTTAAAACTGTGTTATTTCAAGTTTATATGAATTTGCTAAAAGGATCTGAGACGAAGTGCTAAAAGTCTTGCTAAAATTCTCAGTAATGGTTTGCCCGCGCTCCTGGATGTCTCTGGAGAACGGGAGGGTGGCGCTGCTGCCTCCTGGACAACCAGTTGAGGGCACAGTTCTTCACTACAGCTGTCATGCTGGCTTCCTATTGGAGGGTTTCAATATCTCACACTGTACCAAGCTGGGCAAATGGGATTCACCTAAACCACTATGTGTCTGTAAGTACGTTTAACATAAACATTTTTACCAGTCACACAAATACAATATGTCTGTTTCATGAATATGAATCATTTTTAACCTTATGTGTCATGTGTTTTGTTTTGTGCACCATCAGATGACAGTAATTATACAGGTAAGACATAAATAATGGTTATTTCATTTCTCAATTCAGAGGTTGCGTTTCCCCAACATTTCTTATAATACTGATATTTTGCAGCCCTTGATCATGTTTATCATTTAAAATAATGATAATAAGCTAATATATATATATATATAGCCATAATTTAGGTGAAAGTCTAAATCCAAAATCTAAATCTAAGACAATTTTTTATGTACTTATTTATTTATATTTATATTTATATTTTCATGTTCTGGATAACTGGGATTTCGGTATGGAGTTATTGGTTAGGATTGTAATTTGTTTGGTAGTGTTATATCACATTGTGAATGCATATTATCATCTTTTGTTGTTCTCTAGTTGTATCTGATAGAGCGGTGCCACACGGAACCGCTGACGCGTGACGTCAGACTTAACACGCGGATTGTAATGTTTAGTTCAACCACAAGGGGGCTGTATTTTACCATCAGTCGTCTGAAATCTGCTCTCAGTGCATTCCATAATTTATATATATTTTAGTGCTCTCTCTCTCTGTTAAAACAAAAGTGTATATATATATATATATATATATATATATATATGGATACAAATATAAATTAAAATATTACAGATCATTTTTGCTTTTAATCTTTATAAATAAATGTTGTTTACCATCAACAGACCATTTCTGATCCTTAGACTACTGCTGTGTTATGTGATTGCACATCATAATCTCAACAACTAGATTTTCAGTTAAAATATATAAGAGGCTGATCCTGTAACTTGTTACTATTTTTTCTCCATTTTCAACAAATTTATACCTTATAGTTTTTGTTTGATTTGTTTTTTTTTTTTTGCTAAATTGTGACAAATAGCATACATTTGTAAGACCTCATGGAGGGCCATTCTCGTTCTAGAGACCATTTGATTGGTCAAAAATCGGTGTAGTGCAGGATGAGTCATCAACATTTTTGTCCTCTTTTCCCTGAAGTAAAAAACTGACAATTTTAGATGTATTCATAATGTTTAGTACACTAACATATAATTTCAAATCGAACAAAACTCCTATTAACTCTTAAGTACCAATATTCCATGTAAATATGACAAACATTTCATATAAGCTTCATGCATAATAACAATAAAGAATGAGCAAAATTCAGTTACAAAATTGTTAAATACAGTATAAAATGTAGGATGTTAAGTTCATGTCAACTACCCCACTCATGGAAGCTCATTATAATATTTCAGGCTGCCAGAGTCTTTCAGCATTAACACAAGAGCTCCTGCAAGCACGACTGTAGCACCCTCTCATTCATCCATCCCTCCCTCTAATTGCCTTCCATTCCTCT
The DNA here is from genome assembly GCA_032359435.1 of Enteromius unitaeniatus. Classification (NCBI taxonomy): domain Eukaryota; kingdom Metazoa; phylum Chordata; class Actinopteri; order Cypriniformes; family Cyprinidae; genus Enteromius; species Enteromius unitaeniatus. The sequence continues at coordinate 13,793,769 of JAUMHI010000057.1, read as the reverse complement.
CAATCCCTCTGTTCTTTCTTTCATTTCCCCTCGTTTCTTTCAGCTCTGCTGATTTAGACTATCAAGCCACGCAAATGCACTCTCTCGCTCTCTCCCTCTGTTAACTCACAGCGAGAGATCACCGCCTACTTAGTGCACTCTCAGCAGGCTGAAGATTAACACTCGGCCAGAGCGTGTAGCGCTGTGTGTATTTCTGCCCTGTGTCTATATATGAATGTATATGAGGTTACGTGTGTATCTCAGCGCAGTGTGTGTTTATGTGTGTGTTTGGATATATTCGAGCCTGTGTGTACTGGGCGTTGATTACATCGCTTTTACTGTGGTTGTTAAAGGATAATTCAGCATAAAGGTGACCTTTTGTTTGCCAGCCTTCTGTAAACCCCTTTATGAACAAGAACTGACCTTGTACATAAAATATCATTCTGTTTTGTAAACATATTTATGTATCGCATAAACTAATAGGTAATTATATATCCTCACAGGAAGTTTCTCCGGCCTTTCTTTAATTAAATAACAACTAAAGATCAGGGGTAAATAATTAATGACTGGCATATGGAGAAAGCGGATTCAAAGGGAGCTCCAAATGTCACTGGAGCGTCTCAGGTCCTGAGGTTTACAGTGGCTCAAGTCATCAACTTCAGCTCTACTCTGTTGTTTTAGAGTTTTTAGAGTTAGTAGTAGAATCCAGATGGCTGAGCGGGGAGTAAAAGTTACTTGCGTTATGTGTAAGGTGTCAATAATGGCAGTGTAAGTGTATGTAAGTGCACCCTGAGATCACATGGAAAGAATCAATCGATGGATGGGTGGAGGAATTGACTTTTATTTTTTCAGAGGTGAAAATGGAAATCCATGTGAAATGGATAACAGTCAAAATTGTCAAATTGAAACACATATGTTACTTATATATCTATAGAGGGTGTAGATTTTTTATTTGTTTTTCAATATAATTCTAAGGCAAAAATGTGATTTATAGATTTTGGATGGATGGAAGAACATTTTTTGATGGATGGACAGACAGTCTGATAGAAAGACAGATAGATAGATTGATTGATTGGTTGATTGTCTGATTGATTGATAGATTTGTACACTTTAAAAAAAAAATAAAGGGAACACTTAAACAACACAATGTAACTCCAAGTCAATCACACCTCTGTGAAATCAAACTGCCCACTTAGGAAGCAACACTGATTGAC
>JAUMHI010000057.1:13771017-13792476 GCA_032359435.1 Enteromius unitaeniatus | reverse complement strand
ATTGATGCTATGGACTGGCCCGCTCGTTCTCCAGACCTGAATCCAACTGAGCACATCTGGGACATCATGTCTCGCTCTATCCACCAACGCCACGTAGGACCACAGACTGTACAGTAGTTGGTGGATGCTTTAGTCAAGGTCTGGGAGGAGATCCCTTAGAAGACTGACAGCTGAAGGTCTGGAATTCATAGCCGCTTCTTTGGTCAAGGCCCACCTATAAGGCCAATCACAGTTCGTTTTGTTCAGCGTCACGTTTCGGGGCGTGGAAATGTTCCCACAATAACAGAATGAGTAACAAGTCTCGCCGGTTAGTCAGCATAGAAAATCCAGATGAGACGCTCGGGGTAAACATCTATTTGAAGCATATCTCTCCACTTTTTAACACCCACAAGCAATTCTGGAGAATCAAACACAATTCTGAATCGGCCAGTTGCGATGTCAGCATCTGTTGTTTCATGTTTGCCCTGAATCTGCTGGGAATCTTGCATACTTTTGAGAATCCAACTGATCTTTAACTGATCTTAATAAATGCTTATTGTCAGTCATGTAAACACGACCGTTTTTTTTCCGCAATCACACATCTGTGCTTTTGTTCCAATCAGATGACGACTTCGACATTTCTAAAGGGTTTCCATTTAAGTGTACCATATGCATCAGATGTTAAGTCAAAGTTCTGTAGGCGTGACGTCTGAGGCTGAGACTATCCGCCACGTCACCAGGAGCATGCCCAGGCATTGTAGGGAGGTCATACAGACATGTGGAGGCCACACACACTACTGATCCTCATTTTGACTTGTTTTAAGGACATTACATCAAAGTTGGATCAGCCTGTAGTGTGTTTTCCCACTTTAATTTTGACTCCAAATCCAGACCTCCATGGGTTAATAAATCTGATTTCCATTGATCATTTTTGTGTGATTTTGTCATCAGCACATTCAACTATGTAAAGAACAAAGTATCAAATAAGAATATTTCATTGATTCAGATCAAGGATGCATTATTTTAATGTTCCCTTTATTTTTTTGAGTATTGTATGTTTTTCAATACAAATCTAAAGGTTATTTTTATTGGATGAAAGAACTCAGCTATCAGTGGATGGATGGAAGGACAAACAAATGAAAAGAAAGTAAGACAGACAGACAGATAGATAGATAGCTATATAGATAGGTCAACTGCATGACTTCTGAAAATGATTCTGATTCAGTGAAAGTGATTCTGATTCAAAAGAGAGCGTTTACTTTAACCCCGCCTCCATCCCGCTGCTATACAACAGTACTGTTCGTGTGTCAGTGGATCAGTTCTCTGCTGTCTGCTTTGAGTACGGATCTCTGTGTGCTGCGTTTGGTGGTCACTCTCTCCCCCTCTCCTCCCGGCGGATTAAAGGATTATGCACAGAACAATTGTTATTTTCCAATATTCTGATCAGATGCCGGAATAATATGCTCGACAGCTTAAAACTTAATCACGTTTCGTGAGCGGCGCGGTAAATAAAGCAACGCCAAGGATCAGCGGAGCGCGTCCTGACCGACAATGTCGCGCAACACCACCTGTTTTTCTCTCCTGTCGTGAACCATGAACATAGCTGCACTACAAACACACCGTCTGTGACTGCGAGAGGGAAAGAGACAATCACTGCCCGATGGCGCATTTGTTTTTACGCAACATTCAAAGCGTTATTTCTGTAGATCTGTGCTTTTGCATGTTTGGACAGCTGGTTTGTGTTAAAGTGCATTCTATCACAGGACATTACTGATTTAGTGTCGGAGTCCAAACTGCTGAGAAGAGTCCAAAGAAGTCTAACGACTCTAAATATGCAGAAGATTCTGAGATAAAGATTCTAAAGACTGTAAAGATTTTCAAAATGTTCAGAATATTAGGATGATTGTTAAAGATTCTACGTATTTCTAAGATTGTAAGGATGGAAGATTCTAAAAAGTACTTCAGAAGATTCTAAAAGATTCCTAACTATTCAAATATTCTGAAGATTACATTTTAAAAGGTTCTGAAAGGTCTGCAATTTGTAAACGATTCTTAAGATTAGACGTGGTCTGAAGATTCTGAGCTTTTCTAGACGCTCTCAAGACTCAAGAAGTTCCCAGAAAGCGCGCAAGAGGAAAAGTCTTAACTGTTTGTTACGACGCTAAAAGCTCATAGCCATGGCTGACTGACATCAGATATTAAATTATAACTGCTGTCAACATAAATCCCAACGAGCATCCAGACTGTGGTTAAACCGCCTGCAATTTCATATCGCGCTTAAAGTGTTTTTACGCGTTCCGCGCACGGTTCTGCCCTCGTCGCACGTGCGGACACTTTCAGCATTGGAAACAGCCGTACAGTTTAGGTTCAAAACGTATAAATGTCGAATCGGTTATTAATGGCATCAGCGGAGAGGATCAGGACCTTGGGGAGAGTTTGGAGAAGCGTGGCTCTTCTTTACGCACTGCTTATTTTTCTCTCCTGGCCGTGTGCGGTTGCAGGCAAGAAGAAACTGTACATCGGAGCTCTGTTTCCCATGAGTGGAGGATGGCCCGGTGGTCAAGCGTGTCTTCCTGCTGCCCAGATGGCTTTAGATCTCGTAAACAACCGGACCGATATTCTGCCGGACTACGAGCTGGAGCTCATTCATTACGACAGTATGGTGAGCACTTAACATTTTACATTTACAGTGTCCATATTACATTTTTGTGTTTACATACACATATTTACATTACACATTTGTGTGTGTGTGTGTATATATATATATATATATATAAGTATGTATGTGTGTGTGTGTGTATATATATATATATATATATATATATATGTATGTATGTGTGTGTGTGTGTAGCCATAAAGTTACGTGTACACACACACACACACACATATGTGTATGTTCATATTTTTTTGCTCAGCATTTAATCATATAATTGCATTCAATTATATGCATTGCAGCTAATATAATACTTCATCTGCACCAGTTACGTTTCTCCCACAAAGGGCCAAAATTAATCCAAAATCAAAAACAAACTTTGTCCCTTTAAAATTGTACTATTATCAAGATTTTATATTGTTAGTTATATATAGTTTATATTTTGAACCAGTTTTTATTTTTTACATTTAGTAAAAACATTTTTGTTATTTTGTTGTGTTGTTGAATTGTTTTCTGTCTGTATTTATTACTCTATTTATGAATTTTTTAGTTGAGTTTTAGTTAATTTTGTACTTTATTTAAAGTGAGATGTTGACTTGGCAACTAGTTTTTATGTTTTTATTTGATTTCAGTTAACGTTTATTTAAAGATTTCAAATAGTTTTATTTTCAGTTAACTAATAACTCAGCCCAGCACTTGCATTTGTAGTATTTCTTTCTTTCTTTTTAAATGTTTTTTATTTTGCATGACAATGAAATTGAGTTTACCACCATGTATACTTCTCTCGGAAATCATAGCACATATGCAAACTTAATTATACAATAATAAAGTAAGTAACTGAATACCTCTATTATATTTCCTACTTCCTGCAAATAAAGTCTTTATTCTATATCCGTTTAATCTCCACTTTCACCTTGACCAGTTTAATTGCATTAATAAGCAATATTAATTGCTGGAATGAATGTTACATTTTTCAGGAAAAAGAAGAAATGTCATTGCCCTCTTTTCCTTAATTTACTGTTACTGTTTAAGCTGTTAATTAAGCATACTGTAATTTCTTTAAGTATCTCACATTCAAGCACTGAAACAAAGATAAGCAGATGTTAAATTAAGCAGAAATTATCAGCGTTTTGCAGGTGCTTCATTAATGGTGTGGCAGTGATTGTATCTTGAGATTCGGGACTTGGTGTCAAGTTGACATTGCAGTTGTTGGTACATTAATATTTCACAAGTCACTGCACTTGGCTGTTATCAACAGCCTGTAAGGCTTCAGCTGCATAAAGTAATTTGGCTTCCTAAAAATACTCATGCAACATAAATGCTTATGTTTGCCTTTAGCGTTGCAGAGTTTTCCAAGATCACCTCCAAAGTGTATTCCTCACTCAATTTATTTTTAAAAAAGTATTTTTTTGTACAGTATGCATAAGTGAAGAGATTTTTTTTTTATGCATTTTGTATAGTTGGGTGTCCTGAGTTTCAGTTCTGTCAGCAGCTGAAAATAACAATGCTGTTAAACCATTAAATCATTCATATCCTCAAATATGCGAAGGCTGGTTTGAGATAAAAAATTCATGATCGTAAATATGTGCAAAAATGTGAGACCACCAATAAATACGTAGCACTTTGGGAAGTTGGCTTTAGTTGTGGCGTGACGGGTCTGACCTCCTGTAGGTGAGGAAACAGTTAAAGAGTGCTCTAAGTGGACAGAGATGTGTTGTATCATGGTTGTGATTGGTGAACCGCACTCTGCATTGCAATCGCACTCAATATAGAGGAAGAATCAGGGAGAGGAGGGTTGGCATGGCAACAGCCACCAGTAAAACCACAGTTCAAACAAACTTGCATCCCTGTAGATCTTGTAAGGATAAGGAGGTCCTTCTGCAGACTCTTGTGTATCTGCAGCACCTTTCTGACCCCTCATGATTGAGATGAACGGTAACAGTTTGTCCTGTATCAAGATAATCACTGTAGACCCAGTTTTGGCTTTGGCTTGAGAAACTGTGGTCCTTGAGTTGAATTTGACCCACATTGAAAAGCATTTAAAATCTTAATATTTAGGTTATAATGGATGTATGAGATATACTTTTTTTCTGATGCCAAAAAAAAATTAATAGAGAAAACATCTAAAGGGCCTTTGTAAATATAAAATATTGTTAGTAAATATCGTAAGTCCAGAACTCTTTCTTTAAATATGGATTTCAATTTAAAACATAGAACCATTTTTAAAAAATCACTATTTTTAATTTACTCAAAATACTATTACACTTATATTGTATATAAATTGTATGAAAAGTGGGGAGATGCGTGCTTTTTTTCAAGCATTTTGCATTGAATTCGATTAATTCCCTAGCGATTATATTAGCACTTTATTTATGCAAGAACATACAAAATAAATTAGTGAATACTTGCGTAAATATTTTTGTGCATTTCATGTCATAATTAGATCGATTCCTAACTCTATATTTATTCATCTCCTAATGTTTCATGTTGAATAATATTGATTGGTTTACACAATTTATGTTGGAAAGAAAAGAAATTACATAAAATGGGGCTTTGCAAAATATTTTGGGGTCAAGTATGTGGTAAATTATTGTATTAAAACTAGTGTTGCCAAAGAATTTATTGCTATTAATCGCATCCAAAATAAATACTTTTGTTTACAAAATATGTATGTGTGTACTGCGTATATTCATTATGTGTATATATAAAGACACACAGAATGTATTACATGTATTTACATGTATATGTTTGTGTTCATATATATTATATATTAACACATATATTTAATGTATAAACGTAACATTTTTATACACACTACATGCATATTTTATGAAAACAAAAACTTTTATGCGATTAATTATGATTAATTGTTTGACAGCACTTATTAAAACTGTATTCTGTATTAATAAATAAATACATAAATGTTAAAATAGCATAAAAATAAATCAGGCCAAAAGGTTTTAATTGTGTTTTTCCTTTCCTTGATTATCAGGGTACATTTAATCATTTAACAGATACTTTTATCCAAAGTGACTTTTAAATGAGAAAAATCACAAGCAATTTATCATACAAAAGCCAGTAATATTAACAGTACTGCAATAATCTTTATATAATTAACCTTAATTCTTGTATTAATGAAAATGCTATGTACGATTCCAATTTTTATTAACTGCTTTCTAGAAATATCACCCAATTCACCCCATGACACGAGTCTCTTTTAATTTAGCATTAATCTTAATAAAAATCTAAGGCATGCTGCAGGTGCACGAGTAGAAGAATGCAATATCAGAAGAGCCGAGTGTGACATCGTATAAATGTCATGTGTTGGTATGCCGTGGAGATGGAAGAGCAGGTGTGAAGTGCTCAGACTCGTTGACATTTAAGCCGACAGATATTTTGAGCATTTTTTCTTGATTGGGGAGCACTTCATACCTGGATGAGATTCTAATCAAAATTGCTTTCGGGTGTCAGAAATGTAATTACAAAGGGAGAAAATCAAATTTGATGTGGGTTTTGGATTTAATTATTTGTTCAAAGAATCTCAGGCATGTTTGGGGCATTCTTTTAATCTCTCTCAAATAGCCAATTATCACGCTGAGCAATGTTTGCATAGAAACATTAAAGTCACCTCAAAATTCCAATTTCATTTGACATTTGATGAATAATTATTTCATAAATGAGAGTTATTATAACCCATGCCACGCACTGGCAGCAGAACAAAGATCAATGCTTTTTCTAATCCATTTATTATTATTTTCATTTTTTTTCCATCCGTTTTATGTGTCATATTTAAATTTCACTTTGAACACTTTTTGGTTTTATGATAAAGCGATTTTTTTAAAGATAGATTGTATTTTTTATGCAGATAATGCTTGTCCATGCAGAACTTGCTATGTTACATTTGTGTGATTTTCTAAAAATGCCTTGGGTTCGTTCTTTAGTGTAAGCCTATAGGGATTTATTTTTTCCCCCCACATTTTATCATCTTCCAGGCAAAAATTGTTAGTTTGATCACTTAGACTAGTAATATCTAAGCTCTATTAAATAAGCAGATTTGAGTCATCATTAACTTACATGCAAACAGCATGGAATTACAAAACAAATTGAATATTTAGCTTGATTAAATGTATAAGAACAGTTAATAAGAATAATTACTGTTGTCACTAAGACTTATAAGTTTTATTTTATTAGACGGATATGTAATGAATAAATTGTTAGCAAGAAAGAAAGACTGGGATCAGGCCACATTAAATTTGAACTGAGAAAAAAAAACACAGCATGCGGAATTAGATGTGTAAATCTAATAAAGTAGAATTAAACAATTGGAAATCTGATAAATTCATATAGCTGTGTTTTTTAAAACTAGAATGGCAAAGTTTGTAAAAAACCAAAACAAAAAAAAAAATTTAAATTTCAAATAATTTTAAATATAGTAAAATATTTTTTTTTTATAATATTTTTAATAAAAGTTATATTAAATACAGTTAGCAACTCATAGGACTTATAGTACAATGTTATATGCAATTTCTAAATTCTTTCGGATTTAATATATCCTTAAAATGTACTGTGAAATGTACTGACAAGCATTTATGGTAAACTAAATAATACTAAATAATGCATTAGCTCACACTTTTTCGAATGATACAAAATTGCACATTTCATAATAAAAATAAATAAAAACACATCTAATTGTGCTGTGATACTGGTCATAAATGGAAATCTCCAAAACACGTTCTTAGACTCTGGTGTCAGAAGTTTTGGTCCAACGTGTGTGTTTGTGTGTGTGTTTTAGAGCAGATATTTACAGGAACCCCCTTGCACAGATACACTCTCCCTCTCCAGGCGGTTGCCATGGTTATATCAAAGCTCAGCCTGAAAACTTTGATCAATTATTAACCGTGATAGAGCGAGACTGAGGTAGAGAGAGAGAGAGAGAGAGAGACACTGATGCCCTGATGAGACACTTGTGCTTTCCCTGTTTTAATTGGCATCTGTTGTATCCAGATTGTAACGAGAAGGATTTCCATATCCAAATGCATGCTTTATTCATTCTCATCTGGGTTCAGGGATGCAGAATCACAGCTCAGAAATAACAAACCAACACTTGCAAGTTAATGTGAGGCAGAACAGCAGATAAAGACTCATTCATGGTCTGAGTCACAGGAAGACATGTTTTGCTTCGTTGGGATGAGACATTTAGCATTTGAATCTGTATAGTAAACAAAGTCGAAGCTACAGCTCTAGCTATAGCAGCTATGTGACAGTGTCTTTATTTTTACACACACCATCCTAATATCCGTCTATGACTCTAAGTTTTAGTAGTGGTTATTATTTCTGAGAAATAAAGCATAGGCTGAGGCCACATTAGATTTGAACTGAAAAAATTAAGCACAATACAGAATTGCAATTCAAATTTAAATCTATGCAGAATTAAAATGAAATCTAGTTTTTAACTAGAATAGCAAAGTATGTCAAAAACAAAGCCCGATTGTGTAAAAAAATGTAGATACACTTTTTTATCAGAGTACTTATTACTTTCAGAGAAATGTATTTTAAGTACAAACTGAATGTAATTTCAGGCATGGAAATGCCATGGAAATTACTACTAAATAAAAATGTATTATGCTTTAGATTAGATTAATATAACTTTCTTTGAACCACTTAAGTAGGACTTAAGTTCATTTCTTTACATGTTCCATAAAGATATATTTTTGTAAGTTTCCTACTGTAAATATATCAGTATTTGTTTAGTAATGCTTATAAATAAGAACTTAATTTCGACAATTTAAAGGGCGAGTTACTCAATATTTATTTATTTATTTTTTGACAGATTCCAGATTTTCACTTTTTAATAGCTATATCTCAGGCCAAATTTTATTGTTCCAAAAAAAATAACTCTTAAAAACCGACCCTTAATCAAAAAAGTGGTTATTATTTAATAATGAATTATTGTAATTATTTAAAGTACAATAAAGCTTATTATTGATTTAAAATGAACTTTAAAGGCATAGTTCACTGTCCACTTGTTTCAAACTTGCATGTGCTTTTTTTCTTCTGTTGGACAATTAAGACGATATATTGAAAAAGGTTGATAGTAGCTGTTGAAAAAATGTACAGTAAAAAGTACAGCTGTTAAATACACTTTTAAGAGTTGAAGTTCACTATAAGTGCTCATTCAGTGCAGTCAAGTGCATTTATTTTCACAAGACTATCTACAGTAGTTTAACTTCCTTAGGAAGTGTAGTCAAATCTATTCAATTTCAAAGACTGTGTTATTTCAGACCCAACAAACACATAACTGTCCAATAGCAGGGAGAGAAGCATCTTACCCCTTTTTTTTGTTGGCGTTTAGTATTCTGGTCTAGAGACCTGTATAACCTTCAGCCCTGGGGACTTAAAGAACACAGATGCCTCCGTCACGTCAAGCGTCTTCAGTTCCTCTCGATGGCTGCTTCTCCGAGGCTGTGTGCTGAATGAAAACACCGAGCATGGAAACAAGAAGAAATTTGCTAAATGGATACTAAAAGTGATATCTGACAAACATGATTATTATTAGCTATTCCTAATAACTACTGGGAAGACAGATGCAAAGTGGCTGCTTTCTGACTGTCATCGATTTTAAAACCAGCACTGTGTCATTTAGTTCTAACTTTACCAAAAATAAAAGCATGCGTGTCTCTCCTAATTAAGTGTTTCTGCTGTTTGTTACCAAGGGCAGCATTTGAGTGTGACTGCATCTGCGGCGAGTGAGCAGTCACCCCCTCATTTGTGAATCACTTCCTGTCGTATTTGTCACAGTGAACTGCAGCACTAGAGGTCTTTGGTTACAGCATCCCTGCAGTTTTTTCTGGGCCGCGTTTCTGTGCTGATTTCATTGATCCTTTATTGATTGTGACATGCTGAAGTGAAGCTTTTACATCCTGTGAGCTTCAGTTAACTTTTTTAAAGGTAGTAGGCTAATATTGACTGTCTAGTTGTTCTTTTTCTGTTTCCTTCAGTGTGATCCAGGAGAGGCCACTAAACTGCTGTATGACCTGCTGTACACCGAGCCTATAAAGATCGTCCTGATGCCAGGTTGCAGCTCTGTGTCTACACTTGTGGCCGAGGCGGCACGCATGTGGAACCTTATAGTGGTGTGTTTGCTCTCTGAACTTTTAATATCTGTATTGTTTGATCATTGTTTTCTCCCTTCTCCTGGATTTGACTGTAGAAAGTTAGAGAGTTTTGGATTGGGAACTTGGTACATTGTCATTCCTGCTGAAGCTTCTTCCTGCCGTAGAGTTAAAACAACGTTTTATCTCACAATTTAGATTTTTTCTAAGAATTATAAAATATATACTCAGAATTGAGAAACATGAAGGCACAATTCTGAGAAAAGGACAGAATTTCTAAATATAAACTTTCAAATGCAAGATATAAACTCATTATTTTGAGATAAATGTCTTGTTATTTATACTTAAGTTAAGAAGGAAAGTCTGAATTATTAGAAAAAAGTCTGGAGTGTGAGATAAAAGTTGCATTACCTTTTTAATTTTTTATAAAGTTTTTATAAAGTAAAATGCAAAAAAAGTCTGAATTGTTTTAAAAAAATGGCAATTACTTTTGATTTTTTAAGCGATGGAAATAATCAAAATAGAAAAATGTCAAAATTGCTAGATGTAAAGTTAAATCATAGAACAAAATCTGTATTGTGACGTACAATCATAATTTGGAAAAAAAAAATAATAATGGTGAGATGTAATTGCACTAAACAAAGGTCAGAATTATTAAGTTTTGAGATGAAAAGTTAAAATTCTACATATTTTTTTACATTATGTGACTGAAACAGCCTTCTGCACATTCCTGATGTGCTACAAAATGCTAAAATGACAGAATAGTTGTTTTATAGCTTAAACTGAGCTAGATGAGAGATTTTGATGAAAAAGTGCTACATAAAACAAGCAGTTCTATGTTGTTTTTGGGTCAAGGAACAAAAGGAATTTGGACTTGTGATCTCATTAACTTTCTGTAGTTTGTTTGCACTTTTGAAGAAGCTGACAAATTCAAACTGTCAAAAGAAGCTTTCAAGGAAGTCAAAGAACTGAATGAGAAAATGTGAAATGGAAATAAAAGAATACAATACACAAGATCCCCTCAGCAATTTGACAAGATAATTAGGTTTTCCAATTATTTATCTTCTGGGTATTCACCGAGACTTGCAGGAATTTTTAATGGAATGTTCTCAACACTGACTTTGTTATTTTCGTGTGAGTTTGCTTATTTAACAAACTTGCATGTGATTTAGAAAAAGTGAGTTTTGAGTTTACTCTTAACAAATCAACTCTCAGAGGAAACCTGTATGATTCAGCTACATCTTTGACAGATGGATTTGTACTAGATTATGACTGAGATGCTCATGAACAATAATTGTTTGTGAACAAGAATGACACTTTAACATACTTCAAAAAGAGTTCTTATTATGGTCATAATATACTTTAAAAGAATATACTAGGTTACCCCAAAATTTTAATTCTGTCACACAAATTAAGATATTTTGAAGAAAGTTTGTAACCAGGCTCACCATTGACTTTCATAATAGAAAAAGAAAAATATTATGGACAGAATTACTAACTAAGTGTACTTACTATGTTTAGGATTAGGATTATGGTTACTTGCATGTAATTATGCATAATGTATTGTTATTTTAATAGTAAGTACTTGTAACCAGGATACCTTAAAATAAAGTGCTACCAAAATACCTTTGAAGTATACATTTAATACAATTAAATACGACCTGGTTGATTGCTTGAAATACAAAGGTTTATTTCGGAAGCAGAAAGCAGTTATCATTAGCTGTGCCTTTCTAAGTATTGACACGTCAACATTGGATGTAGAAACAGATTGGCTTATTTATTCAGGTTTCTAGCTTCACTAGGTTGACATTTACCCTTCTTCCAGTGTGTGCAGAAATCTGACTCATCTTTTTGCTCTGCTTTTGCTTTGTGTTTCATTCTTTTCAGGGGTATCAAATAAGGTCAACCATATAGCTGAGTAAATGTTTTCAGTGTGCTCTCTCTATACTTCCACCTTTTTAACTGCCGTCTCTCTCTCTCTATGTAGTTTTCATACGGCTCCAGTTCACCAGCTTTATCCAACCGCCAGCGCTTTCCCACTTTCTTCCGTACGCACCCGTCAGCAACTCTGCATAATCCCACACGTGTGCGGCTCTTCCAGAAGTGGGGATGGACAAAGATCGCCACCATCCAGCAGACCACCGAAGTCTTCACCTCAGTCAGTCTAACATCCAAACCATTTTCTCTTATCTATGTATACTCTGTATACACTCTGTATATTCATGCTGTGCTTTTCCAGTTGCTACGAGGTTCTGTAGATTTCTGATGCCAAGAGTTTGGTTGATACTGTCCTCTTAGTAAAACCACAAATACAGCCCACTGCCTGAATTGCATCTTGACACTTTACTTAGAAACTTTACATAGATAGTTCACCCAAAATGTTGTCATTAATTACCCTTATGTTGTTCCAAACTTATAAGTGTAACGCCAGATGGCGCTCTGGTTCCAATCGTGGAACAATCGTGACAATAAGATCCTTATTTATCTTAAGGACACAATTTAAAGTGCCCCTATTATGGACTTTTAAAAACGAGCTTTCATGCAGTGTGTAACACAGCTTTAAGTGAATGAAAACATCATGCAATCTGAGAGTAAACCATGTATAAAGTTATTGCCTCTCAAAAGAAATGGTCGACTCTGGATCATTGAAACAAATCTTTTTTTTAAACAAATCCTAAGTGTTTCATGCTGAAGCTGTAAAACAGAGTAAAGAGATGTGTCTTTAATCTAGATTTAAACTGACAGAGTGTGCCTGCCTCCCGAACAGTATTAGGTAAATTCCAGAGTTTGGGTGCTAAGTAGATTTTGATATTCTAGGTATTATTAAATGGCCAGAGTTTTAAGAACGCAAAACTCTCTAATGCTCTAAATTAAATTGACCAATCACTGGAGGGATTCGGAAAAATTAATGTTTGGAAGTTGTTGGACAAAATAAACGCATATTATAAGAAGTAGTGCATGCATGCCAACCTGTTGATTGAGACTCCCAAAACCAAAATAGGAACCTTATAACCTATAATTTTTAATCATGTTAAAAATGAGCATTTTGACCTTCCCATAGACAGCAACACAACTAAAGGCCCAGAAACATAGTGAGGACATTGTTCAAATAGTCCATGCGATTTCAGTGGTTCAACTGTAATTTTATGAAGTTATTAGAATGCTTTTTGAGTGCAAAGAAAACTACAATTAAAACTTTATTCAACAATCCCTTCTCTTTCTTGGCAGTCTTTGACGCTTGCTGATGAATTTTCATTTTTGGGTGAACTATTCTTTTAAACAGAAACTTTAAAAATCCACATAAATTTACATAGAATGTGTGTTTAGTGACTTGATATGCTCAGAAGCAGCAAGTAGACTAGATGGGCCAGTGTTATTTAAACCCCAAAATATTAATTGACCACATCATCGAGTAACAATTTTGGGAAAATGTAGTAAAATCCATCCAACCATGTGCTTTTCTTGTCTGTGTGGAGCTCCTACAGCTCTGCGTATACTATTATTAAAAAAGATCCTCACCGTTTTTTGCAGCACATACACTGTAGTACATGCTTTACAAAGCAGCTTCAACACAGTATTGAAATGCATTTCACATGCAAAGAAGTCTTAAATGCACAGCAACAAAAAAAGGCATAAAAATGTAAAGGTCACTAACTAAGAGGATGGAAATGGAAAATGATCATAAAAACTAAATTATGACGGTGTTTGTGCAAAAAAATGTAGTAAGTGTACCTCAGGGGGAGATTAAATGTGAAAAAAATAGTATGACCCCCTTTAAAGGAAGTAATTTTCCAGAAAAGTGGTTTCCTGTGCGTCTTTAAACTGTTAGCAAGCTTAGCTGCCCCTTTACTCTAAGGTTAATGCTTCAGAGTGAATGGCAAAGACTGTGGTTGATTATTCTCTCCTTAAGTGATGAAGGACTCTTAAAGTCATTTTTCTTCATGTTGGCTGCTAGGAATATTGACCAAGTCATAAATCTCTCATGCATCGATTTAATATTGAGCTAGTGTAATTCCACTAGGCTAATGATCCCCCTCCATCTCTTCACCTGCTCATCTCTTTTTCTCATTTACTTTCATCCCAGTCCTTCTCTCCTGTTCACATCCTCTTTCCTTCTCCACATTCCTCCATTCATTGATGTCTGGTGTCTTGTTGGCACCTTTTCAAAAATACACTGCCACATTGCCTACATGGAGGCTAACTCTACATAGGCATCATATATAGCACTCCTTAGTGAATGTAATGAAATGTAGTGATATACAGTCGTGCTATCTTTACATTATAGATAACTACTTTTATTTTTATTTTGAGTTCTATACTGAAAGAGTTATGAGTGTCTATTGAGCGGTTTATCTGTAATATTTTGATTTATACATATAACAACTTTAATTTCATTAACTAACATTAACAAACATTAATAAATACTGTAATAAATGCACTGTTCATAGTTTGTTAATGTTAGTTAATACACTAACTAATGTTAACAAATGACTCCTTATTGTAAAGTGTTACCTTTGATTTGAACTATTTAATACATTTTGTGTGTGTATTATGTTTGTATTATATACATCAGTTTTTATAATAGTGATACTCATATTATAGTTATTGTTATTATATATGTAATTAATTTTAGTTCAAATTTGAGTATTTTGTTGTGTGTTTTTGGCATTATTATTAATATTTAAATATGTCTTTGTCATTTTCTTTTTAAATTTAATTGTAGCTAATTTATTTTGAGCAATTTTAGTATAAACTAAACAAAACTGAGATATGATGCTTTGGAAATTAACTGAAATAAAATAAGTTGATTTTACTTAGTGCAAAGAAAATGTTTTAGTTTTTGTTTTAGTTATGATAATAATTAGCCCTATCTTTATATTGTAGTTATTCTTTTTAATGTTAATTTATGATACTATTATATAATAGTATTATTTTTTAATTATTATTAATATAATATAAATATTTTTATTTTGTTTCTGGAGTGCACTTATATCACCTTTTGGAACAGAATAGTTTTTTTTCCATTCACCTTTCTTTCTGGACAGTTTTCTCCTTTACTTTGTCATCATTTATTTATTTTTTTACTTTCGTTTGCGCTTTGACCATTCATCTCGTGGCCTCCTTTTGTTCTTCTCTTTCAACTGCTCCTTGATCTTTTCATGCGCGCTCTTCCTGTCTGTCCTCTGCTCTCCACAAACATCACTCCTGTCCTGTCACTCCTGCTGTCTCACCACTCTCTCTTTCTTTCTCTCCAGACTTTGGATGATCTGGAGGAGCGTGTGAAGGAGGCCGGCATCGAGATAAGCGTTAGACAGAGCTTCCTCACGGATCCCGCAGTGGCTGTCAAAAACCTGAAGGTGCTTTGATGAAAAATTCACCAGCCGCTCACTTCCTCTCTTCAGCCCGTGTCGGGTAGCTAGCAGGCAGAGCGCATGAAAATCTTATGTGAAATAAATCAACACTCTGAAGGATCGGTCCCCTCTGTCAGATCAAGTGACGCTTTGGATACTGTCTCGGTCGCTGCTGACAGTTATTTTTGAATAGATAGACAGCATTTTTATTGTAAAATTATATTGCATGAAGATCTCGTGAGACCGTCTTTTTAAACGCTTGGCATATGCATAGCCTTATATAATTCAGCCAAAAATAAAATCTTTAATGCTTTTAAAGGTTGTGTGTGTAATTTCACTGCTACAATATTTTCTCCTATCACATTAATATGCAGAGAGGAACTAATAAGAATCCTGTAGGATTTCTCTTGAAAATGTTTTGGAAACCTTTTTGAAAATACTCATTATTTTGGGGATTCTGTTTAGTAATGCTAATTTTTCAGAAATTGCATTCACCTTTAAAACATTGTGTTACACCATTAATAGTAAATTAAAGCAGTAAGTCACAAGAAGTGTTCTTGCACATGGCAAAATCACCGTAACCCACATACTCAAGTGACTTATTGCTTTTATATAGAAATATTTAATAAATACTTTGCAGCTGATCAAATCATAATATAATATAATATCGAATAATATATCATATATCATATCATATCATATAATTAGTGCTGTCTAATTATTAATTCAGATTAATTACATCCAAAATAAAAAAAATTGTTTACATATTATGTGTGTGTACTGTGTATATTTATTATGTATATATAAATACACACACCTGCTTGTATATATTTAAGAAATGTGTTATATATCTATATTGAATGTTTTATCTATAATATAAATTATACAAATATAAATACATAGATGTAAATAAATGCAAATATATTCAGAATATATCCTGTATGTTTGTTTATTTATATATACATAAGTATAAATATTTATATTAAAAATGTAAAATAATTATTTATATTTTTATGCAATCATTTATGATTAACCATTTGACAGCACTAAATATGATATAATATAATGATTAATAAATTAATTACATTTATTTTATTTGGAATTTCTAAAGTTTTGTAGTTAGTTATGAATGTTCTTGTTGTAGTTTACTAGTATAAATGAAAAATAAATTAATTTACTGTGGTAAAGTCATTATTAATAATCATTCTTTAATGAATTTAAGTTTAAAATCTCAATATCACGCAAGCAACGTGTGCATAAAGCCTTGCTTCCTTTTTGTTCAAGAGAACAAAATGATCCCTTCCAGGGATAATGATGAAAAACAAAAAATTGTTATTGATTCTCAAATATCTTTTATGCCGTTTCCATTTAGTGTTTTTATGCATGATCCCAAATTTGCATAATATGTGTGGATGTATGTCAGGCTAGTGACACATTGAGTGATGTTCTGTCTTGTTTTCTTTTCTCTATGTCGCCAGCGTCAAGATGCTAGAATCATAGTCGGCCTCTTTTACGAGACTGAAGCCAGAAAGGTGTTTTGCGAGGCAAGTGACAATATCCGATCTGTCAATTAATTTATATTAATTCAAAACACTTCAGTTTGATGTTTCTACTTAGCTTGAGTTAACTCACTTTGGCTTAACTGAGATTAAAATATTGAAAAAGATTATTGCTTAAGCACAAACCTTCAAAACATGGTGTCATCTTTGGCAGGTCTTCAAAGAGAAACTCTATGGTAAGAAGTACGTATGGTTCCTCATTGGTTGGTACGCAGACAACTGGTTTAAGATCAAAGATCCAGCCATCAATTGCACAGTGGAGAACATGACAGAAGCCGTGGAAGGACACGTCACCACTGAAATCGTCATGCTAAACCCGGAGACCGTCCGCGGTGCCTCCAACCTTGTGAGTGACTAATTCATTATTCAACTTATTCAAAGACTTTCACATTGTTAAAACAGTCTGTAAAAACCCTCCACAGACCTCTCAAGAGTTCCTGGCCCAGCTGATGTCACGCCTCGGGGGGAAGAATCCGGAAGAAACGGGTGGATTTCAGGAAGCCCCGTTGGCGTATGATGCTGTGTGGGCCCTGGCACTGGCCCTCAATAAAACTGTGACCCCTCTGAGGGTCAAAGGCTGGGCATTGGAGGACTTCAACTACAACAACAAGGAAATCACTTCTGAGATTTACCGAGCCCTCAACACCAGCTCGTTTGAAGGAGTGTCTGTGAGTCGATGTATAAGTTTCCTGAAATAGCTGTCAGATAACGATAAGATAAAATACTCCATACGACAGTTTC
This sequence comes from Enteromius unitaeniatus, assembly GCA_032359435.1. NCBI lineage: Eukaryota > Metazoa > Chordata > Actinopteri > Cypriniformes > Cyprinidae > Enteromius > Enteromius unitaeniatus. Next base: position 13,775,081 of record JAUMHI010000057.1, on the reverse strand, counting down.
CCAGACCTGTCAGAGAGCCTTTTAAATCTTAAACTCATAGGGACACTCATCAGTCTCAGATGATTACATTTTATGATAACAACAAATCTAAGTTCAGACTCATTGTAGGATGATTCAGCCTTTATTTTCTGCTGATTTTTTGCCTTTTTTTTAGTCACAAATGGATTTCGTAAAATGATTTTGTATTGATGTAACATCTTTATATATTTATGCATTTGTGTCTTGCAGGGTCATGTTGTGTTTGATGCTCAAGGTTCTCGTATGGCCTGGACTCTCATTGAGCAACTGCAAGGTACAAACTAAACTAAATCCCCTAAACTAATTATGCACTTAACTGCATTTTAGGGTCAGGGCTACATTTTTTGTGTTGTTGTATGATTGTTTATTTATGACAGAATAACCAATCTTCTGTCTATAATCAATCCAACCTGTTAAATATTTATGTATACATATATATATATATATATATATATATTTATATTTTTCTTCTTTTTCTTTTTTTCTTTCTACTTTTTTCTTTTCTTCACATTGCACTTGATTTGAATATTTGCATGCTCACTGTTTTCTAAAGTACATTAATTGTCAGCTTTTCATTAAACTCACAACTTTTACAAAGCTTTATGCACTTCATGTTCCTAATAACATCAAGTATAATGTATTTGCTTTCTCTTTGTATTTTTATAGTAATAAGGTACTAGATTTTCATTTTTAGATCACAGCAATATCCAAAAGTCAAATCAAAAATTACATTTTATAATATTACATAATATGAATAATGTATCGGATTACATTAATAACTACATTTATTTTGTAATGTAATTAGGTACCAGCAGTGGACTTCAATTTAAAAGTAATCTACTCAGCACTGTGTATATGTAATACCAATCATAAAATAAAAGGCCTCATGAGCAGGAAGCGAGGAGACGTTTGGGTTCATGTGCAGACTGTTTATTTAAGACACACAGAGTAGAAGCAGACAGGCGATCAGGGTCAATACCGGCAAACATCAAAGGAGGAGGCAGAGCAAGAGAGTGGTCGGAGTCCAGGCGTGGGTCGGTAACAATAAATCCAAAGAGACACAGGAAACACGGGTGGAGAAAACAAGACAGAAAGACCGTGGCAACACACAAACACTTCCGGGTTATATACACTTAAAACTAGGTCAGTGGGTGGAGCCAACAATGAAACACCATGACAACAAACAAGGGGGGTGGAGACATGAATGGGAACCGTGACAACATATGAGATGGGCGGTGACAAGAGTACACTGAAAGGAGTCCATGAATGAAAACAGAGACGAAACACACACACAGTTTGCAGGGAGCTGGATTGCCATCAGCAGGCTGGCACATCCAGCTGATCATGACACTAAGAGTGTTAATACTGTAAATATTAACTGTAAATTACTGTGATTTTAACAGATTTTTTATTTATTTTTTATGCTACAGTAAAAACTTGTTAAATGGTTAACGGTACATACCTGTCAATTTTACAGGGTAAAAACACAAATTGATGTCCCTAGAATTCCCTGCATTGCATTTCAAATTTTGTTTGAATTTGATGTTTTTTCTTTAAAATTGATTTTTCTTATTACAGTAGTTTTTCTTATCAATTATGTTTATTAGGGTTGTATGTTACATGTAATGTTGTTAAATTAATGTTAATTGCTATAGTCAGTTCAAGCTTTCCATGATGGTGTTTAGTGTTTGTGTGATTGACACTCAGCCCCTTCTGTTCATATTTAAAAGCTGCTTGTGATAGGTTTTGGTTCATCGTGTGACTTTCTCGACACCACCTGCATTTGGTGGTTATCAGTGTATTTCAAAGGTACAAAACAGACTTCAGTATTTTAATAGGTTGGTATATCAACATTACATTAGTTAATGTATTTAACTGCAAATTGTAATTAAAACCAAAAACGCTGTTACCGTATTTTTTACAGTAGAATTCTGGCAACCACAGCTGCCAGTTTTTCACCATAAATTTTACATAGTGATGGATCTACAAAATGACACAATTCTCCTATGATATATAAATGTCCACTGTTGGACATTGTTAGTTGACAAATTAAACTTGTTTAAAAAGTTACTTTATGTTAGAAATTAAATGTCTTAAAGAAATTTCTAAAGTTTCTAAAGAGTCTAAACTGCCTGTAGATAAAGAAAAGCCCATTTATCCTACTTCCTCCTCATTGCTTGACTGTGCCTGTGGTCATATTCTAGTGTTAAAGATTTCTGAATGATCCAGATTTCTTGTTTAGTTTCTATGAATGGTCTATACTGGTGAGAAAGCCTAAGTTTTGTACAAGCCTTTGATTTCCAAAGAGCAAAGTTTTTCTACAACATGTTCCCTTTCAGATTAACTTTGATCAATGCAGTTGGGTTTTTTTTCAACCCATTGATGCAGTCGACGACTTTTCCAGATGTGTTGAGTCAGGCCTCTTTTGAAGCTTTTATTGCAGTGCTCAGTGCAAGCAAGTTTTTTCTAATGTGACCTTTAGTTGACACACTATTAATTACAACCTATATTTACACAAGAAAACTTTTAATACAAGCCTTTAAAAACATTACATCGTTCATTACATTGTCTATAGTGCAACATGAATTGCATGTCTCTTTGTTTTGGGTCAAGGCTGAAGAAGATGGTTTCATATACACTTTTCTTTCAGGATTTACTCATCTTTTATTTAACTTCTTACTTTTTTATCCCTCAGGGGGGAGCTACAAGAAGATTGGATACTATGACAGCACAAAAGGCAACCTGTCCTGGTACGGAAACGACAAATGGATTGGTAAGAGAAACCAGTCTTTTTTCTGCGCGACGGGACAGCTCTGTCCATTCCACTCCCATCACCTTTCACAGCTGCGCTCGGCCCGTCGAGATTGAGGCTTACCAGTATTGATTTCTGTTAGCTCAACAAAGCCCTGTCGCGCTCTTTAATACATCGCTAACAATTAGCTGTCCTTCCTGCTAGAGGAGGCCATAGAGGCCCAGGGGAGCTGAGAAGTGGAGCCACGGTGCCATTCGCGGTTTGCTCTGACCTTTGTGCAGCTCTGTGAATTTTCTCGATTGACAAACCGGTATTGATGAAAGAGATTTGAGGCGCGGAGCGGATCAAATGAAAATGTGTGATGATGCTCGCCGATAAATGGGAAAGTACAGCGTGTAGGAAAGAGTGTGAAATTGAAAACGTAATTTAATCTTCTTGTGGAAAGGTAAACCAAGGTTTTGTTCAGACAGGCATCAAAAATCCAATTTTGTGATGTCTTCAACTTTGATCCATTAAGATGTTTGAGGTCTTGAACAAAGGGTCAAGGCTACATAGTTAGCACGGTTCAGTTTGATTCTGCTTGTGGCTCCAAAAAGCATATTTTTCCATTGATGGTGATTTAAAAGAGCTGTATTCGTTCCTAAAAAAATTTATATATTAGTGCTGTCAAATGATTAATAGTCCAATAATCCAAGATTAAAGTTTTTGTGTGTGTGTGTGTGTATACTGTGTACATTTGTTATGCAGACGTATATGAATGTATATAGAAATACACACACATGCATGTATATATTTAAGAAAAATGTAAATACATGCAGATAATACATGTACATATTTTCAAAATGTGTACTGTATGTGGGTTTATTTACGTATAATAATTCTGCATTTGACACACATGCATTATTTCAACAAAAACTTTTATTTTGGATGCAATTAATTTTTTTGGATGCACAATAAATCATTTAACAGCATTAATATATATATATATATATATATATATATATATATAATAGACCTCTGAGAGGCTTTTTATTAACAAAAAGTAACAAAATAAAGTGTCCAAAATAAAAGGGGAACTGGTGTCCTCGTCGTGCTCCTAGGGATGTGAAGGTCTGGGAGTGTTGAGGGAAAAGGGTCCATAGAAGGGGTGGAGTCCGTTGATTCTAGCTGCTTCCGCTTGTAGTATATTCCTATTATCCTATATCCTTATTCGGACAGGACTAGTTTTCTAAACTACTGTATGTGTGAGCTTCGATTCTTATCACCTGTCGTCCGTGATCTTCATATACCGTTT
>JAUMHI010000057.1:13729245-13757865 GCA_032359435.1 Enteromius unitaeniatus | reverse complement strand
CTAATGTTTATCAGTACATTACAGAAAATAATGAACTTTATCACAATATGCAAATTTTTTGAAAAGGACCTGTATATTTTCCATTAGTAGGTCTACTCCATAAGTAGACTCCTGATTATTTGTGCCACTTTTGGATTTCCGGGGCAGCTGGGAAATTACGTTGTAGTCTGTGACCTAAGTGGAGTCGGAAATGTGGTCATTTTGAGTTCAAAGCATGGAAGCTAATGTAAGAAATGTGATGCTGTGTTAATATGAAACACAAAGCAATTATTTAGATAAGTGAATAGGAAAACAAAGTCACCCAATGTCGCAATGTCGCAAGGCGCAATGTGAAAAAGCCGATCTAGACAAAGTTCTCTTGAATAACATCCCGAAATTAACAGGTTTTTTTAAACCTGCTAAAATCCCACCTGCAAATGCAGCTAACCCTGTGTTAAAGCGTGGGGGAGGGGGCCTACAGCAACCTGTAGCCTAGGGGCCCCTGGCCATGTTAATCCGGCCCTGGGTAAGGCAGTTCCTTTGACGCTATCCTGGCATAAAAACGGGTGCATTTGTAAATTCTATGGGTATAGCTTGGGAAATGAGGAACATAACAATGTGCATTAAATGGTAAAACTGTTTGCACTACAAACCAGTGTGTTCATAATTAAGATACATTAAAATAACAAGACAAAAACATTTTAATGATATCATATATGAATGATGTAAATTAATATTTTCTTCAGTTTGAATTTAGATCCAATTTTGTTCACAGTATAATTTGTATGTAGGCCTATTGGCTTTTATATAGCCTTGCAGGGACATTTACTTTTTATGATTGACAACTATAGGCTACTTGACACATGTCTTCTTTACAGTATTGGAGTTACTACTTTCTAAACAAATACATTCATTTCTCTTCCCGCGCCTGCCTGCCTGAAGATCACCTGTAACCAAAGATGGCGGCATCCGTAACGCTGGAAAGTTGACGCTAAACAGTGCGTTTTCTACATGAGTTCACCTGGTGTCGCGTGCAAAAAAAACCCAATACATCCAGAAGTAGCTTCGGTGGAAAACAGTGACTGGATTTAAAACTCATATATCTGTGTCCGCCTCTGTAATTTGCCAAAACCACACCAAAACATACACCAGAAATGCAGGTTATAAGTTCTGAGAGAAACTAACCCTGTAAAACCTGGATAACAGTCAGAAAAATGTGATTAAAATGGCATATTTGAGCGAATAAGAAAGAAAATCGAAAATATAGATTATGTTTTGCGTCATATTTGACTAATGTTGTTTTCATGAGCAACATAGATCTATAATATAGTGAGAATATGGCGCTCATAGCCTTTACTTGAGGAAAGAAACACATGAGTTTTAATCAGAAACCCAAAACACAGCAAACGTAGTTTCTGTACAAATGTTAGTTAAATGGCTAAAAAGTGACATTTTGATAGCTCGTGGTGTAAATTAATGAGTTTTTCTAAGACTAATTAGGTCAAATGCACAAATAGTAACCCTGTAGTTGTAACTGTATATTTCCCAATTATATTAGTATTACACTATAATGTCTTTTAAATAGACTATTTATTGATCATAATTCAGAGGCCTAGAAACTCATGCGTCAATGGTCCGGTTTATAGGATTAAGTAATCTTGTACAGCACTCACAACTGTATTCTACTTCTGTGTAAATGTGGAACTGACAGCTGTAGTATTTTGAAAAACGAAACAAAAACCTATTGACCAAAAATGTATATATTTTTATTAGATGTCCTTTTTTTCAATCAACATTTTATTATTATTATTAATATTATATTTATTGTTGTCATCATAATGATTATTCTTTTATCCTGTGTTAAGCAAACAAACAAAAAACTATTTCAGTGCTGGTTCCAGTCAACGTTGTCTATATATCTATTTATATCTTTGTTATAGATCAGAGGTTCCAATAAATTATTCTATTATTAAATATGTTGTCAATGTGGTTTATGCTGACCTGTTGTCTGAAATTGTCTGTGTGAGTTGCCAGTATATGTTATCTCATTTCCTTTTTCTCTAATGGCTGAGAAAGGAAATGAAGTATGAGGCCATGGTATATCATGATATCGCTCCATCTCACTTTCTCCTTCCGCAAAAACTTCAGCCAAACCCTAAACAAAGTGTGTTAACTCATTCTTCTCTTACTCACAGTATTTTATTTGTTAAATCAGAGTGAGTCATCCCATTGATGCTACTTTTTGCCATGTTTTAAAATGATTGCTACATTAATAGCAGGTGTACAGAAGCACACCATGAGAGGATTGCTCAGAGAATTGCGCCACTCACTCTTCCATGTAGTAATTCCTCATTCTGTTGTTGCCTAATTAAGGAAATGCAATGGAAACTCTTTACTCATTATACCCTCCTCGATTTCGCTGCGGATATAACTCCTCTGGCCTTGTTTGTGGTTTCTGTTGTAATGATGCATAGTGTGTCAACATGAAGTGATATTTACCAGGTCCTGTTCTGTAGTTGTGGGGCGACATGACATTTATGTGCGGTAATTAAGGTCTATATGTAGACTCTGAAAGGCTGTCCCTGAATACGCGTAAAATACCGCTGACATTATCTTTAGCATCAGAGTGATGGCACACAACAACACTTCTGCAGTTTTAAACTATGTGTTATCATGCAAATGACATCAGCAAAGAAATGACCACCTGATAATGTTAGATAATAGCATATTTGAAAAAGCAAATCTGTCATTCTTTCTTTCGTGAACCATAAAAGGAGGTGGTAGGATGAATCTTGAAACTTCTCTGAATGGTAGTGAACACTGTCAAGCTCGAAAAACAACAAAAACACCATAAATGGTATTATAAAAATGGTCCATACAACTTGCGGGCCATGTTTTAAGTCTTGTGAAGCTAAAAATAAGAAATCGGAATATTGTTGGCTATGAAGTTCATAAAGAATAATCCATATGGGTTTTATCCTAGTCTTTTGAAGAGACCCGATCATTTTTAACATTCGCATATTCAGACTTGAATTGTCACAGTTGGTTATTATTGAAATGAAATTGGTGTAAATTTGTCTTGTGTGTCATATTTGAATAAATATGAAAGAGAATGAAAAGCTGTGGTGAGAGATTATCAGTAAATGACTAAAACGAAATAACTAGTAAAAAACTATTTATCTATTTCAGTATAGTACTCGCACAAAGCTACCAAATGAGATTGAAGATGTTTTAGAATATAGCATAAAACAACAAGTCACACTTCAGTATTTTGCTTGTTTTTTTGGTATTCTGGAACTCACCACAATCTGTCCCCATTCACTTACATTGTATTCTGCCTAACATCCAGGAAAACACATGATGATGATTAAAGATGGCCCAGTTTGATATTTAGGTTAACATATTTTTTTTAAAATAACATTTGACTGAAAAAGATCTGAGTACTGTATAAAGTGTTTTTTTGCCATTTAATCCTCAAAAATTTTAAGCACACAAAGTTTTTATTGTCCCAAGAGTTCATGTGATTTATATGCCAATATTTTGTTTCACATTTGGATCACATCAAAAAAAAGTTGTCTGAATTTTCTTTAAAATTCTCATAGTCATCAAACTGGCAAAGATTCACATGCATTTCAGAAATCTGTGTCTGTAGCAGGTGCTGTCTGTAAAAACCTTGAGACATTCAAAGAGCACCTGTGATGTAACATCAAAGGCCAGATCTTTGAGAGGGGGAAGTGTGGGAAAACCCCCATATTTTAGGTTATATTAATGTGGTTATTCAGTGGTATGGCTGGGTTAAATATTCTGTAAGGATTCCCTTTAATGCTTTCCACAGTTCTGACCCTTCTCTCCATTTACGTTTAACTTGTGTCCCCTTGACACTCCACGTGGGAAGGGATATGTGACGTAGCACACGGTTAGTTTCATAGCTCCTCTCTGCATCTGGGTTAACACTTCTACCACAGAGAAGAAGAAAAAAGCACCTTTTCTCTTTTCACCTACCAGAGATGCACAGAGGAGCAGGAGTTTCTAAGCAGTAATTCTCCATGCCACCTCACGCAGTTATCACCTACCACTTTATTTTTGTTGCCATCTGAAACGAAAATTTAAATTATTTGCTTCAGAGGAAATTTTCATAGTGGATTTGCCAATGTGTGTTATGAGTCGAGCAGCTTATAATCTATAGCTCAGTAACCGTGAGGTTTTGAGGCAAAAGTCCAATTACACAAATGTGTTTTCTACCAGTGGTTTTGCGTGCTGTTTTCAAATATCTAGTAAAAAGCCCTCGATTTGGTGACATTGGTGTAGTTTTTTTCTTGCAGTAAAATTGTAAAAATATAATTATGGGGCAAGTTGTCACATTTTAAAATGCTAGAAGTGTCTTAAAACTACACTACTATTCAAAAATTAAATTTCTAATGCTACCTTTAAAAAACAGGTCACCCTAAAGTTAAATTTTTTTCTGACACTTGTTTATGCCAAGATGTAGATAAGTTTGGTCCTTCAGAACAGATTTGTATTAGCATTACATAACTTGCTCAGATTGGATCCTCTTTAGCGAATGGGTGCCGTCAGAATGATAGTCTGATTTAAAAAAAAAATAAATAAATGACAGTAGTCCACATGACTCCAGTCCATCAGTTAATATCTTGCGAAGCAAAAAGCTACATGTTTGTAAGAAATAAATCTAGAATTAATGCATTTTAATTCTAAATGCCACTTCTGGTCCAAATATAATTCGTATCCATAACTTTCTCCAGTGCCTTCCAAAATCCACAAAATATTAGGTTTGAACAAGATTTCAACTGATGGACTGGAGTCGTATGAATTATTTGTTGAGTACTGTGATGGTTTTATTAATTATTTGAACATTCATTCTGACGGCACCCATCCACTGGTAAGCAAGCGGTGCAAAATCATTTTATTGGCATAAAATATCAGCATCCATTTGATGACCTGTATCTTTTTATTAGGCATTAATGATTTTAGAGCTTAGCGTTTGTCTAAACTGAAACTTATTTTCAAAGATAAACACACCTAAAATATTGTGAAATGTGTGACAATGTATATATACCCCTACATATGCTCGATGCACAAGTCTATGCATGAGTGCAAAAAACCACAAGCTAACAGGAAATGGTTGATGGTGCACAAACACACATTCATAAATAAAGGTTAAGTTCAATTGCTTTGCATATTGCAACATTTTGCTGACAAACTGTTCTTCTAATCTTCATGCTAAAGCAAGATTTTGCTTAAAGGTAATGGTTGCATTTCTATTTTTCAGTTTCTATGTCCATAAACGTGCATATTTTGCAGGGGGCTGGTTCATCTCAGGACACAAGTAAATTGTTGTTTATGAAACCAAGGATGTGAAAAAATCTCATTGTGCTTTAAATGATACCGATGATACTGTGGAGGTCAGTCTCGTGAAAGAAGAACAGAAAAAGCCACCCGAAAATATCATGTTTGTTTTAAAAAGGCATGATTTGCTTCCTCAAATGATTTTCCACAGCGTTAAGCATATGATAGAAAGAGAGGAAGTAAAGGAACCAAGCCTCAATTTGTCAGCACGCTAGATAAATATTAACGAAATCTCTCTGTAGTGCTGCAGTTGCCTTTGTATGAGCAAAACTATTTGATGAAAGAATTTAAAGGCTCAAAAAAATTGCATTTCGGTCATGTTGCATGGATTACTTGTGCTTTCCCCTCAATGACATCCTAACGTGGAGCAATCTTGCCACAAGCTCTTGGTACATAATGCAACTCATCCCATCACTACACTGTAGTTTGACTACCACAATATGACACAGTGCGAAGGTGAGATGACTTTTCAGCGTGGGCTAGAGGAATAAACTAAAAAAGAGGATTTATAAACTCGGGGAATTTCAGAATTGTGACTCATAGGACGTGAAATTAGCTGTCGGTGTCTTGCGGTTACAGTTTGTTGGCGAGGATTGGTTTTTGGAAATAAATTTGACTTTGTACAGTATACCCCATCAAGACTCGATACTTCAAATGTCAACATCGTTTCAGTATACTAACCAAAACTAGACAGCGTAGCCTATTATATATTGACCTTTGACACTGATTGTTTGGTCTCTCTGACCTTAAAATTGAATTGGTTGGTTCTGGAATGAAAGAAAGCGTCTTTCTGCCTTTGGCCCTCTAGATTTGATGCACGTATACGCAATCGAAACACAGTGTTTGTATCTGTGGCTAAAGTGGGTTTAAGTTTCAGTGGTTTGCTTTCTGAGGGCCAACAGGAAGGCCTTGTTTAGCAGGTGTTCTTGTGTTGACTAGCTCCCTCATGTGGCAGCCTGAAGTTAATGGGAACTGGGTTACATGCAAAGTGATTCAGGTGAATCAAGTTAAATTCAAGAATACAAGGTGAAATTTGGCAAAATTGAGTTTATTTTTATATAGCTTACAGAAACGTGTACAAATAAATTATTTAGAGGAAAAAAAACAACAGCTTCATTTCAAATGATTGTGTCGACAGCTGTTCATCATGAGAAGAAATTCCCGAATATTAACAGCACTTTAAAATGAATTAATTAAATAAAATGTCAAATAATATACACCTTTTAACTGGAATGTCTTTAAAAATATTTTAATATAATAAATCTCAAAACATTTCTCCAAAATGTCATATACTATAAAATGAAACTTTACAAATGTTTCAACACATAAACATATGATTTCTTTTGAAACCCGGAATGGGCTTGAGAACTAACCATACAAAAAGATTTTTACCATTTACTTTGGTAAATATAAATACAGACCCGTTCAGTCCTTCAGGAGAATCACTTGACTTAAAATTAGGTGACAAAGACTAAATTGTGAGTCTTGTAATTCTTTCAAGGCATAACAAATTTTTCCTTTAAACCCCGTAAATCAAGGACTTGTAGAAAACTTACAAAGAAGAACCTCAAAGATTTCAAAGACTCGTTTGTTATTTGTTATTTAAAAACAGAATTTCCCAGTAAGTATCCCAATCTTGTCCTGATATGCTGTTGACGGGTTCTACCTCCAGGCTGATGCTGTCTCCCTCCTCCAGCTCTACCAGACGGATCATTGTCGCTGTTCCTGATCCAGAGTGCTTGACCTTACTCAGGATTCTTTCTTTTTTCCCGTGAACTTTGTTCTTTTGCAACTTAATGGCCCCTGAATTTTCCTGGTCCTTACTGAATATGAAGGTGACCTGGGCATGGAAAGAGTATAGGCCGCTGACTGTAATGTTGACATTGTTGTTCTTCTGGGAAAAGGACCTGTTTTTACACGGGTGACATATCCAGATTTCATTGTCGTCTGGGGAAGAGAATGGAAATATTAGAGCATTTTGAAAATCTCCCAACATTTCCCAAATTTCAACGCTTACTCTGTATGTTTAGCAGGAACGCTTTGCTTAAGTTCGGATAGACACAAAAGTTAGTGATTGGAAAATCCAAGGAAGTTCTCTCACCTCATTTCCTGTATGCTACTCTTACCAAATAGTATGCTATTCCAAGTTTAGCCTTAGTTTACATTACAGTCATGAATGACTGTATTATAATATTTGTGCAATTTAAAATTCAGTTTTATATGTATTTATAAAATACTTTTCTGTGAAGGCAAAGCTGAATTTGATTTCTGGCCCAAACCTTTTCTATTATTATCGATACAAGAAACAATTTCCAGGTGCCTTTAAAGAATAAAAAGTTTGAAAGAACAGTATAAGAAGTATAGAATTATTCTTGTAATCGCTCTATTCATTTTCTTTCAGAATTGTTCCGTGTGTGGGGGGTCGGAGCTGCCGTTCATCCCACATATTTCCGAAATGCACTTCATACAGGACGTGAAGTGAGGTCAGGGAAGGAGAGACTTTTAAAGGAACATTTCCACCTCCTTCCCCATATATGAACCGTGAACATTTAGACTACTTATATTTCCACTGATTCACGACGCCTCTGCGATAAACATTCAGTGTCATATCAGAAGTATCATTGTGGTCGCTGAATCTGGTTCATCTCATGAGCGAGCGCAGGCAACTATCACACGAATGAGACGAAAGCACTTTGAAAAAAAAAATGACGACCTCCTACTTGAATAGAGTGAAGGTGAGCCGCCAGATTAAAACAGCTAACCTGAGCGTATTTACATGCAATGTCCATATTTCAATGCGGTAAAACTAACTTAAGTGACTTTTAAGCCACAAAAGATTCTTTAAAAGCAGTGAACCACAAGCCAAACTTCCTCAGTACAGCAGAAAAACCAAGTGACACACTTATATGACCAAAAGTCCCGCTATGTCTTGTTTTCTTGATGTACAGAGAAGTGAGAGATGTAGAAAAAGTGTGAAAGGGAAAGTGTAAAAGACGATGAGGGGGAAACAACAAAGAGGAAAATGACAGATGTCCACAGGGAGATAAATATTGCTCACCTCTGATGAGATGAATATAGTCGTTGAAGGATGGACCAGGATGATGACCTGAAAGTGCAACCACATTATTTTCACTTTTCTAATAAAAGCTAAATAATTTCCCTGAAAAATAATGTTTCCCAGAATAGAAGATGAAAACTTTTTAAAGAAAGGAATTGAGCTTATGGACAGAACTGGTACTTTTTATTTGTTGTTTACATACTGGCGGATAAAAAAAAAACTTCTTACCTGTTTGATATTTATACTTGCCATCGATTTCTGTAAAATAGTATTCATTGTTACTGTCATGACAAAGGTACACAAAGTTCCATTATATAGTACTTAAAATGAGGGAGGGACCAACCTGTTGAATTTGACACTTTGTTTTCAAAATTTTTGTTTTCCTTCTAAAGAATAAATAATAATAATAAATAAATAAATACAAAATGAATAAACAAAAGCTACTACAGCAGCAAAAGTGTGCAATGTTGAAAATGCTTCTACCCCTACTTAATAATTTAGCCATTAGTAGTTTGATTTCCCCCCAAAAAGTGTAAAAACATGTTTTTTAAAAAATTCCATGATCTACCGTTATACTGTGTGTGCTTTGTTAAAGATTTGTTTGTTTCTTTGTTAAAGAGTCCCGCACTGCCTCATTTTCTGTGTTAAATTCAAAATGGCATCTAACTTAAGATCTATAGGATAAGGTTGGATTGGGACCATCATTGTATGCTTGAAAATAGGCCACACTAAAGTATTTCTATATGATATACTGTGCAATTTCAAAGCAATCTGGTTGGATGCAATTGTAAGTCACTTTACCTTTTGTATTTCTAGTCCAAGACATATGATTATTATCAAAAGAGCTGAGCTCATCAGGCAGCACCAGCCAATCAGGAGGCGGAACCTAGGGTGACTTGCGCTGGTCATCTCCGTGACTAGCAGAGACCAGGAAAAAGAAAAGAAATTCAATGTGAAACCAAAGACACAGTATATGTTTACTATGAATCGTGTGTTCGAAACGCCTATAGCAGCCTACTGACGTAAATGAATGGACTTGATCTAGTTGCAAAGCCTTGGAAAGTACAATATCCCGCATATACAACCACAAACGGTTAATGAAGAAAAAAGGCTAATGAGATGAGCAAATCTATTTATATCATTAATGAAACCTGCAGAGATTTTAACTAAATATTTGCATACAAACCTCTATGTGTTTTTTTTCTCACAGGCCCCAGACCCCTCTACTCTCTCTTCACATCGGTTTCTAGTTCCAAGTGTGTAGGGCTAAAAAAAGCATATATTTCCCTCTTACCTAGGTGAGGTAAATTCCCATGTTGACCACAAAGATACCCCGACCTCACACCCAGGTGGGTAGAATGTAACTTACTGAGTGTTCAGTACCCAGAAGCTCCTCATTTTCCTCTAAAATAGTATTTTTGGTTCATTTATTGTATTGTACCCCTGATCTGACATTTTGATTTGGTGAAGAAATCAATTAGTTCTTGTAAAGAGATTCACTGTGTGTCTGCTGCATGTCAATAGAAAAAGACTTTCCCATTATTATTCATTTCAGCTTTTGGAGAACCAAACAGCTACACAAAACAAACCTGCATTTAATAGATTACCAATTTAAAGATTAAAAATGGTGTCATGCTATGGAATAAATCTAAATAAATAGGAAGCCTAGTTGGCAAATGTGATAATATAGTATCATATATTTAGGATTGGGGGATCTAAAGTTACATTTTCAAAATAGGCTAAAAACTGCATATTGATCAACATCTAATCTGAATATTGAGTGACATGGTGGTCATTGTTCTGAGTGTGAACATGTGCAAGAACACTTGGCACAGATCTATGGCTAAAGGCAAATCCCCAACTGAGTTTAAAAATCATTCAATGAATTGTTCAGTTAACATCTTCTATAAGAAACAAATAGGATGAAAATTAAATGACCTTATCTCATTAATATTAAGTACTAGATTATGAGAGAGATGGCTTTACTCACCTTAGTGTGTGCTGTAGTGTGAAATGTGGCTGTAGGACTGAATGAGCATCTAGACATGGTCTCTCCCACAGGGTTTCCCCTTTTCAAATTCTCTTTTGTAGCCCTGGACCTTTTCTCTCTCTCACTCTCTCTCTCTCTCTCTTTCTGTATGTGTGTATGTTTCTGTCTTCAACTGTTTCTTTTGATGGCAGAGGCTGTGGTTGGAAACAGAAGAGAAGGTGGATGGTCAGAACATCACCGTACTTGACAGAAACGAGATCTGAATTTGCTGAAAGCGTTTGGACTTATGCTTTGGTTTCACTGTGCAAATACATGGAATACCCTTTTACCTGTTTACAGTATTGTTACACATACTTCATATTTCAGTAGAAACACAAGAAAGATGTCTGACATGTTGTTTCTATTTAGGCTCATATGTAAGTACAACAGCTACTTTCGCTTTCAGCTCTAACAGACTGATTTGCCCAAGGAGATATTAAGGGTTATAATGCGTGTATGTGATGCTGTTTTTCATCCAGGAGAGGAGGTAGTAGGTGCGTGTTTATACTGAAAAGCAGGCACTTGTTGTTTTTTTTTCACACTGATCCACAGCTTATCATCTTTTTTTCTCTTGGATGTTTTAAACCTTTTGGGACATCCCCATTCAGTCGCTTGTACTTTCCTATGAAGACATGAATACCACATACTCCTACACAAAAACCCACACAAAGACAAACACTCTTGTACTGTCCCTGACTCTTAAGTGACTGGTAAATAACCATAGCATTGTCAACTAATAAACACATTCCTAGAATATATATATGGAGGAATCGCTCGGATGAAATCAGTGTGCTCTAAAACAGCACTGGTATTTAATGGTATTTTTAACAGGATGTTAATGGTGTTAAGGGTCGTTCACAGTCGGGATGTTCAGTGTAACTATACAGTTATATCTGTATATAGAGTTAATTCTATGAGAAAAGTCCAACCCAGCTATAACAACCACGACACTCTCATAATTATAAATCACTTTTCAGAAGCTGATGAATAACAAAAGCATTAATAGCCAATCAGAATCCAACTGGGCATGAACATTGGACCTTAATCTGGTTAGATGCCATATTGAATTTAACATTGATGAGTACAAGTCAATGAGGGATAGATTGAGGGATGCAGTCTTTATCTATAGATCATGCCATTTGAGCAACTCCAAAACTGACATTTTGCCGACTTGAACAATCGGTATGTTGCTAACCTATAATTCATTCAACTCAGTACCTTTTTTTTTTTTCCTCATTCTCATCTAAATTTAATGTGCCGCTTCCTCAAATGCTCAGATGTTGCAACTGCAGTGCGATTCGTGTAAAACTAATGCTATCAGACATTTATGTTGATGCTAATATAGTTATCCTAGTTAAACAGTTACCATTCTTGGTGTGAGCAGTGTCATTCTTGGACTTCACCATTCATAGACTTTGAGTAATTATTAAAACATTATAATTGTAATAATCGGGCATTGTACTACTACGATTGTTGGTTCTTTGGTAAGTCACTTTGGATGAAAGCATCTGCTAAATAAGTGTAACGTTACATCAGTATTATTTATATCAGTGCTGGGCAACGGTTATTCACATCCAAAATAAACTTTTTGTGTGTGTAATAAATGTGTGTTTTGTGTATATTTGTTATGTATTAGTGTTGTCAAAAGACCCGGTCCTTCGGTAACAAAGTCGGTACAGAGTACTGGATCAACCCGCTTCTTGGCGTGTAACGTTAACGTTACGTTACCCTCCTGTAGCCTACAGTTTGGTATATGAACTAGTATATGTAATTATTAAGTCAAAAAAGTCAATTCAAATATGAATCCTGTATGTTCTGTGTATCTATTTTAACAGATGAATACCAGAAACGCGATTTTTACTATATACATATATATATATATATATATATTGAATATGATTAATCATTGCATAGCACTAATTTATATGCATATATTCATATACATATATAGCACACATTCATGTATGAGAGTTAACTAACAAGTATGGTCTATAGTGTAGTCATTATTCACTCGATTAGTAGTTGTAGTTAAGGTTAGTTCTTGAGTAGTGCATGTCCATTGTACATTCAATTTAGTAATTCAATTCAATTTCTACTAAAAACCTATCATTCTTAGTGTGAACAAGCCTTGAACTAATGAAAAAAATGGCATTTTGAACATGGCATAAGTGTCGAAGGATAAATTAATGCAGAGAATTAATACTTAAAATATGGCATTAGATATGATATTAATACTGTTACCTTATAAGTTTTATGTCAGTGACGACCAAAGCTAATGACTAGAAAATGCCATCTAAATATCACTCCTCTCATTATGGCAAAGTTGAGACAGTACTCTTCTGAAATGAGTGATTAAGTACTGAATGAGTACCATATTCAATCACCATAGTATTTAATATAAATGATAATGTGATATTATATATATGATAATGTTTATGTACATTGTAGATTATATGTACATGAGCCATGGAATGGTTTGTTATTATCAGTATCATTTCATTTACTCAAGATACAAAACTTAACCAGGATTTATTTTCTAATTAATGAAGGCGGGGACGCTCATCTTAATGAGAGGGAAACTCAAGCAGATGTTTGCTTGTGATAAGATCAGATGCAGAGATATAAATATAAGGTCAATTGCAAATTGTAGGTGGTGATTCTTCAGTGGGAAACTCTCACTTGGTTTTGGTACTTTTTTTTCAGGTCGGTCTTTCTAGCATGATTTGCCAGTCTCTCTGTTTTCATTTGTTGGGGAGGGGGAAAAGACCGGTGTGCACCGAGATGCATGTATTTACAGCAGGGGAAGGTGTCGTTAAGAAAGAGGAAAAGATAAAGGAAGTGAGACTGAGATCCAACTTTGGGAGCATCGCATTCCGTATTCCATTTATGTGGAAGAAAACAGTTGAGGTGACTTTCTGCGTGAGGTTAGCCACAATGATTACGAAATGCCCCGTGCTTTCCCCTCCGTTGTGTTGTACAGCTGGTACTAAGAAGATCCAAATTAACTGAATATGAAAGTATACAACTGTCCATTTTACATTAGAAGACTGCTGTTGCCAATGTATTAGGCAACAACAACGAACCCCAAAAATGATTTGTTGCTGACCACGTGCACTTTTAAACATAAAACGTTTTTTTGTTGGGATACATCAACAACCTTTAACATTAATGGAATTTTTCCATTGTACAAAAACACTCTTAAAAGGTTCTTTAGATTTTATATAAAATGTTCTTCATCCCAAAATGTCCCTGGAATTATTTTTCTATTGCATCACTGTGAAAACCCATAAATCGGGGCCTTTATTTTAGTGTAGACTCACAGTGCAGTGATGTAAATCAGGAGGCCACATAATCCTTTTGGAACAGTCTTTTAATGTGAAGCATGTGAGAAGATAAGATAAGATAACCGTGAGCTTCTCTAAACGTGTGAAACTTACATGGAATAAGTCATGAAAAACCTATAAATATCAAGGAATTTTTACAGTGCCCCGAGACTGGAAAAGACTTTCCTGGGACAGGTGTTCTAAGAAATCCCAAATGTCATGGAAAACAGTCTATATGTTAACATGGTAACATGTATTCTTGTCTGCAGGCCTAAGTGATGCCTGATTTGTAAGTAAATCAATGTTTAGAGTCACCTCTTTTGGCTCAAACATTCAAACAAACTCACAAGTCATGTTTTTGATTCATAAACGAATCAAAATAAAAACTTTTTTTAAAGTATCTTACTCACTAACTAAAAATATCTGGAAAGGTCAAAATGTGTGGGAACAATGACTACTGGGATTATTTGCATACTTTAACCATATTGATATTGGACTCAAAGGCGTCTATGTTTGTTTGTAGACTAACTCATTTACATTTTTAGGGTATATGATTTATGGAATAAACAGCCAAATGTGTCACAGTTTCTAACAGTTTTTTCCAGCATCCATCTTCAAGCTGACTTCTGTCTATAGTTAGATCCTATTTCTGGTGATACTAAATGTATATATGATTAATTCAAAATTTATTTTATTCTGTAATTTTTTTTTTTTAAAATAGAGTCTGACCCGTGATCAGATCAATGTGGTACAAGCAAAAGTCTTAGATGTCACGCTGCAGCACGACTGCAGATCTGGACTGTTGAGATTTCTGCAGCTGTTGGTGACCTGTGGGAGTGAGAAATACCATGGGTGCAACAGGCGCAATGATATTACGCAGTGCAAAAACTACAGAAGAGTCAAGTTTTAAATGAGGAATTTAATAAAAAAGGCTATTCCATGGTATCACTGCAAAAATCTTCTTTTTACACCTTTATTTTTAATAGTGTTTTTACATTAAGAAACTTTACTAAGCAGTGCCATGTCAGATGCTGATATCAGATGCAATTAACTGCACTATGCAAGGTCAGGGTTTTTTTTCCTGTATATCATACATTGATATGCATGACGCTTGAACAGATCTTCTCAACAGTTGACGCCTCTGCACTGTTCCACAAGGCCACTTCCCCTTCTCATACTTCCAATTTGGCCCACCTTTATTTATCTTTTTCCATTGCCCCCTCAATGAACTAGTATGTCAATGATTAAAATGCCGTGTCACTTTTTTTTCTGTGCATAGCATAATCAGTGCTATTCATCAGAACTACAGAAACGCATACTGTAAATATTTAGTTACCCTGACTTTTAATTACCAAGTCAGTTTGCAAAAGCTGAAATCCACAAACATCAACCTGTAATCTACACTATAGAAGTGTTTTGTATATTATTTTTTAAGCATTTAAAACTTATTTAAAAAAAATAAGTATTTATTTTTATTTTAACAATATTGTATTATTATTTTATTATATATTATTTGTATGTTATTATTTTGACATTACTATGCTGACTGTCCAAACTATGCAAATATTGTTGCATCCATATAAGAGAACTAATGAATATTGAGAGCAGAAATAGTGACTGTGTCTTTCCAACCATGCAATGAATATATAACATAAATGGAAAGTGTGGTCTTCGACTGTTCCACAGACCACTGCTGAAGCGGAAATTAGGCGTATTGGTAAAAGGCACACTAATAGGTTAACAAACGTATTTACTGTATGTCCCCATTGGAAAAAAAAGTATACAGGTTGGTTAGGTTTGTTTTAAAGTGTGGCCGCTGGTTTAAGCTGGTCATGAGCATAAGCTAGTTGCTTAGAACCAGCTAAGCACCACTTTAAACCGGATCACGTTGACCAGCTACAGAACAGTTTAAACAAGCTCATGATGACCAGTTTAAACCAGCTCATGATAACCAGCTTAAGACCAGTTTAAACCAGCTCATGATGACCAGCTAAGGACAAAGCTCAAACCAGCAGCCATGGATCAAAACATATCTAGCTAGCATATACTATTTCTTTTTTTCAGCAGGGTAACAGTAGTCTATGGATGTTAATTAAAACCAGAGGTGAATTAGTTATTCATAACCAAAAGCAAGCTAAACACATGAGAAATGTTCAATAAGTCTCACGAGTGTAAATTTCACACTAAATGAGTGTAAAAGTGCAATTTTATTTTCCGTCTATAAATGGATTATTATTATTATTTTAACACTGAACTAAGTAACACCTCACATGCCAAAACGATGGTTTATTAGTTTTAAATGTACACTTATTGACGCTGGAGTTTATGAGGACGCCGTGACGTCATCGCATACTTCCTCGAGCTTGTCGCGCAACACCGGCTAGCATGATAGCGCGATGCTGTTAGCTTCGCAACATAAAAGCATTAACTAGTCGGTTTTATACAAACAAGCACAAATTACAGCCATACTGTTAGTAAGCGTATACAGCATCGTGTGTATGCAAGACAGCGAATTTCAACCAGGAATAACTGCTTTTCGAGGTAACGTAACGTTATGAGAAACAGGAAAGCTAACAAGCTCGAGCGCACTTTAATTTGCTTGCTTATTACTATTTGTTGTTAAGTTTTTTAGTGGCAATCAGACGAAATGCGTGAATAACTAGTGTATTCTTAATCAATGGACACATGTTATCTTAAATACGCCACGTAAAGACTGTTTAGCAGCAAGTGACTGTTAGCAGGTTGTTTGTAGCAGGTGTTTAGATTGTGTCAGTAGGCTGTTTTTACAGTTTCATCACGTCTAATGTCTACAAGCATGTATATGCTTCAAGTAAATGAAGAAACTTCTGGAAAGGTGGTGTGTGCGTGACAGCTGGTATCAGTTTAGGCCTGTGCTGTGTGTAATGTAACACTTTTCCTTCGCTGTGACGTAGTGATAGGATTTTATGTGTTAGCAGGTTCTTTTTTTAACTTTCTGACTTGCTGTTATTGTGTTGTTTAGCATTATACAGACAGTATGGAAGAACATTCAAACAATAACATAGAGGTGACTGTGAAAACCCTTGATTCCCAGAGCAGGAGTTACACAGTTCAGTCACAGGTAAGCTGGATTTTTTGTAAAAAATGCCTTTTATAATGATGACTTGATATTCTGCATTTGACCACAGTTTGAGGTGAAGAACAAGTCATGCGATGGCAGGTAAACGCAGAAGTACGCTGTCCCGCGGTGGTCTTTTGACTTGACAGCTTCTCATTTTTCTTTGTAGATGACTGTGAAAGAGTTCAAGGAGCACATATCACCCTCCGTTGGAATTCCTGTTGACAAACAAAGACTCATTTACCAGGGCAGAGTACTTCAGGATGAGAAAACCCTATCAGAGTACAGTGAGTTGATTTGCATAAAAAGATCAGTTTCCAAATCCTTTGAGGGAACTCCATTTTGGACATTTTGTGTATATGATTCAATATAAAGCGAATTCTGTCTAATTGCAAAGTGAAACTACACTTCTTTTTTTCTTCGGTCAACTCCGCATGTGCAATATTCGTTTTGCAGTCTTGTGACTCTTCTGTACTTTTCCCTGTTCATCCATCTCTGTCTAGACGTGGACGGGAAAGTAATTCACCTGGTTGAGCGGGCCCCACCGCAGACCACCCAACAGGGCTCTGGCTCAGGTGGCGTACCGGGGTCCTCTGGGGCGACACAGGGAGGAAATCAGAACCCAAATTCAACCAGTAGCTCTCAAGGCACCCCTCTTGGGCCTACGCATGACCGCAATGCCAACAGCTATGTTATGCTGGGTACTTTTAATGTTCCAGTTAACATTATGGACCCTCAGCAAATTCAGGTAAAATTTTTCTATACTTCACTTGTATTACTTCTTTTTTTTTTTTTTTTTTTTGCTTAATATAGTCTTATTCCTCAGATGTCTATTCAGCAGATGATGACAGGCCTGGGAGACAATGCAAGAAATCCACGTGTCAGTACCAGCACGGGGGTGAGGGCCATTGTGATCTAAAGATAGGCCTTTTGTTGTGGTGGAAAGTGCATGCAAAAATAAATAAAATACTTTTATTCAACAAAGATGCATTAAGATGATCAAAAAGAATAATAAAACATTTACAATGCTAAAAAAAATATATAGGTAGAATATTGTTCCTTTAAATTTTGTGTTTATCAGATATTCTTGAAAAAATAAATGCATCATATTTTCCACAAAACTATTAAGCAACGTTATGCTTGAGTCTGATTGTGGTATGAACTTTCTATGGTGTGCAATTATTTTGAAGTATCCGCACGGTAAACGTAGTTCCAGGCAGCTCTTTGACCGCATTATAGTTCCATATCACTTTGCCGAATGGTTTCTATTATTTCAAAGGTCTTTCAAAGATTCAAAGATATATATTTTTTAGCCGAACACTTTTGAGAGATGCACAGACTCGTAATTCACAGCTCTCTCTCTCTCACACACACACACACACAAAGTCATAACTTAGCTATTAAATGCATTAGTCCGTTAACAGCTCAAGTCTCGGTTACAAGGTTTAAAGTGACGTTTTTGACATTAACAATGGAGGCTTTGGATGAGATGTGGAAGAAATAGTCCTACTCACAATAGTGTTTTAAGAACAAAAACCAGACAAATACCTTGAAATATATAGTCTGATTGATGTCGTATATGCGGTTGACACACACAGTTTCGCGACGTGACCGCATCACCACCTCGGTTGTGTTTTTTTTGGTTTTTTTTAATAATTAAACGGCTTGTTGTCAATTATTCCTTACATATATACGCAAACACACACTAATTTTCTATAATGCAATAATGCCATATCATTCTTTCTTCCAGACCAATGGCTCTGTGAATGTTCAGATAGATTTGGACCAGTCATTGCAAAGTGAGCCCAGACTGCGGCTGTTGTTGGCTGAGAACTTGCTGAGAGACACCAATGCTGTAATCCAGAGACTGGAGGTAAGCTGTATTCCTGAGAAATACCTTGCTTGGCATGTTGCATACTGTGGTGTCAGGAAGAAGTAAACGTGCATAGCTAATCGATTGTTTGATTATTCCTTCATCTCTTCTTCTTTTGTAGGGGCAGCCCGGGGATGGCTCAGCATCTCAGGAGGACTCTGCACCTCCACCCACCTCCTCCACTTCCACTCCATCTCCTACTGTACAGCTCATGGACACTTCTCCTCCTCCGTCCAGTACCCCACCATCCTCTTCCTCCTCCACCCAGACTGAGGGTGCTCCACCCCCTACAGCAGGTCTCAGGTAGGACCAGTTCAGTCATTATTATAATTTTTTAGAATTATTTTGTAATAATATAATTAATCCTTGTTTGTTAACTATTTTTGTAGTTTTGGGGAATAATTAATTCAAAAGGAATTTTGTTTTTTGTTGTTATAGTTGAACATTAGTGTTCGAAAAAAAAATCTGCATTATGATTCTTAAAGGGGTCATACAAAAGCAATTTTCCACAAGGATCTTAATGGAAAGTAGATTGCTTTAAAATTTCTCAAATATAGTTTAAAAAAGCAAATTTTACCCTGTCAAAAACAGCTCTTTGGAGATCTCTCTGTTCTGTGTACTTCCCCTTTAAATCTTCACGAGCTCCGCTGACCCCGCCCCTCTTCACCGAGGCACTCTCGGAGGATCTTTTTTTGGCCGTATTCATAATGGAACTTGCTAATCAGCACATTATTAGGAAAGGCGATTTTCAAAGATTCATTAAAAGACATACTCACTGCTTCTGTAAGGCTGGATCAAGAATGACTCGCGCGAACATAAACGCATTTCGGTTGATCAAGGGCACGTTTCATAACGTTATTCCTCTGCATCATCAGTCACTCAGATGTCGGGGGTAAATGACTACGGCTATGTTCGTTTATACATTCAACAACAAAACACCTCAATCTCTCAGGAGTCTTGCTTGTCTCTGCGTCTCGGTCTGATGACGGCTCACTCAGGGCGGGTCTGAGGTAAGAAACCAGTTTAGTCTGTTTGACACGCTGCTGTCAATCAACTATTGTGGGAGTGGCCTCTGTCGGTGTGACGTCATACCGACATGCATTTGAGAGTGGCTTGAATTCAGAAGGGGCAACTTATTCTTCTTTTAATTTGATAAAAATACCTGTGGATCTTTATCATTGTAGGGTGGTTGTGTACACACACTCCCAACACACAGTTTAGTCCAAACAGCTTGAAAAAGTGCATGTACCACCGTATCACCCCTTTAAAGAATTCTCTTTTTGTGTTTCATTGGGCGGAGGGTAAACACCACATGGGCTTTGGAATGGCTTGAGTATGTGGTGAAATATTTATTTTTGGATGAACTGTTCCTTATACAGTTTTGTTTTGCTAAACATTATTGCTGCTGTTAGAACAGGACTTGTAATGTAAGTTAAGAAGTTACCAGAGATTGGCACTCAAGTTAGTGAACTCTGACTTGAGTCACATTTTTATAGACTTCAGGCTTGATTTAGACTCGACCTGAAATGACTCCAGACTTGACTCGAAAAACAAGGCTCATGAATATTTTAAAAGCAACTTGAACTGCATCCACACCTGGCATACATCCAATTGTTGTTTGACGCTAGGATTAAATGTAAACTTTGAAACTGTTATCTTTCTTTTCTGCTCAAGACGGGAACGTTTTGATTATTGAAGCTACCTTTTTTCAGTAGACTAGATGGCCTACTACTTTTAAATATAATATTTAAATGGTATAGATTTCAGGAGGAAAACCCTGAACACAATTTTTTTTGTCTAAATCTAAATGTAAAACTTTTTGGTCCGGACCTAAGATCTTTCTATTACAGAATGTGATTATAGAAAATGATTATGTTTTGAACATGGTAAAGGTTTAAAACGGGCTGAATGCATGTTACTGTATGTACTTTAGATGGGATTTTTTTAGCAGGCCATTAAATGAACCGAGACTTGACTAAGACTCCTAACCTCTGGTACTAACCATCTTGCATACAGCAGTTATAAGGCCACTTTGTCACAGTTTTAGTCATCATTTATTCTTTTTAATAAGTTAGGATGTTTAAACACACAGGGACATTTTGGGGTGTGTTTTTAATAGGTCAAGGAATGTCCACTTGAACAGTTTATTGTTGATTTACTCTAAATCTGGTAAAGTCCTTCCTCTTACCCTGTTACAGCTTTGGTATTGTAAGTAGAAAATGTGGTGGTTTCTTAAATGTGTTTTTAGGAGAATTACAGCCTGGTAAATATGATACATGTGACAAAAAAAAAAGAAATAGCATTTTTGTTAAAATCTTTAATGTTTTTTACACTATGGCTGTTTAGCAAATTTTCTAAATCCATTTGAATCAACAGTGCATTGCCACATGAAAGATAGATTCAGTTTTTTTTCTTTTTCTGAAGAATGACTAACAAATTGGAAAAGAATTGTGAGTTTCTGTCTTTAAGTTTCATAAACACCTGACAGCAATGTTCCCTTTGTCTAATTTTACCTTTTGGTTTGGCCCCATAATGAAATTTGTGGGAAATGTGCAGACATTTTAAAATCAACCGCCTACAAAGGTGAAACAGAGGGAGTTCTTAAAACTGGGAGATTGAGTTTCGCTATTGAAGGAGTAGGCATGAATTTAGTTCAACCTTAGACATTGTTGACATTTGACATCGGGTTAAGAAATGTAGGTTTGCTGCTTTGATGAACCTCACTAAGTTAGGAAACTAACATCTTGCTTTATACAGTTCTATTTAGTAAACAATTTATATAGAACAATTATATCTACACTACACTTTGAAAGTCTGGGGTCACAAAGATTTTATAAATAGTTTAGAAAGACATCTTATGCTCATCAAGGCTGCATTTAATCAAACATAAAGATATTATATTATTGCAATTTAAAATAATGTTTTTTGTGTATTTGACACAAATATATTTTAAAATGCAATTTATTCCTGTGATACAAAGCTATATGCTGTATGCCCAAAATCATCAATATTAAAACAATAAAAGGCTTGAAACTACTTCAGTTGTGTGTAATGAATCTAAAATATATGAAAGTCTAATGTTTATCAGTACATTACAGAAAATAATGAACTTTATCACAATATGCTAATTTTTTGAAAAGGACCTGTAGAATTCTTTTATGAATAGAATATAGAGGTTTTGTAATTATGTGACAATGCTGAATAAAAGTATTCATTTAAAATCGTTGGTACTGACCCCATACTTTTGAATGGTGATATTAATATACCATTATGCATTGTGAGTTATTATAAGCTAGTTTTATAACTATGCTACATCCTTAAACAAGTGCCCTGAAATTCCACAAAAGTCTCTGTTCATGTTTTCTCTCTTAGTCAAACAATAAAATGTATTGTCCACTTGAGACATTGACTTTGAAAACCAGAGTCGATGATACAACGCTTAAAATTCATGTCCAGGTCCTGTGTTACTGAAACTTTTGTTGTAGATTTTAAATGCATTGTACATGTTAGTTTGCGCTTCTTTGCACTTTGTAACAGTGAAAGAACTAGCATCTTGCCATGTAATCCTGTATACACAGCTAATTAATTACAAGTATTGAGCTTGAGAATTTGACTTGCAATCATGTTACATGTGAACTGAAAAGAGCGCAGGAATTTTTTTTTTTTTTTTTTTCACTGTCGATATAATAGAATACATACAATAACACTCTACACAGATGATGAGTCACATTTTCTTAGTTTCATGTGCAGTCAATCAGCGCAAATGTAAAACCGTTAGTGGGAGTTTAGCTATAATAGGATGTGTCTGCTTAGCCACTGAAAGCGAAGCTCCCACTACTCCTTTATCCTTCTCAGTTTTAAAAGTCAAGACAAACCACCATTCTTACCACTAGTGTCTTGTTTTTGAAGTGTCAAACTAAAGGTTATGTCAAGTGTAAGCTGTCTTGTTTTGTTGACTAAGCAGAGTCTGTTTTGTATCGTTTCACTATATACCTAACCATACTCTACTTTACTTGTTGTTATACAGTAATCTATAAACCTGTTTAAGCCCTTTGCTTTCTTCTATCGTAAGTGCATTAAAAGGATGTCCTGATGTGCAATGTTTAAACACAAATTGCATATTGAAACATGATCCTGTTACTGCCTTTCCATCAGCCACCCAAGCCCAGCTGAGATGGTGGAGATGTTAACGGAGCTGAGGAGAGTGGAGGAAAGACTCCAGCCCTTCATTCAGAGAGCTCATCTCATTTTAGAGGCGGCCACGACTGCAGACTACAACAACAATGTAAGAAGCCCACTCGTCATAAATGTTTTCTTCTATGTAGAGCTCAGGTGCCCTGATTACTTTGATTTAAATGCAAATAATTTGCCGTGATAAGTCTTATATATAAAAGTCTCATTATATAAAACATGCCTATTCACATTTTCAGTAGGCAATGAAAAATTAGATGATTAGATTAGTGATGCAATCAAATATCAATATTTAGTGATTTGCTGTTTCACATGGTACTGCATTAACAGCTGATTCTGTAGCTTAGAATTAATACTTCTATTCAGAAATATGACTATAGGTTGATTTAATTGGTGTTTGTGCGTTATTTGGGTGAATGGGTTAAATATTTATGTGCTTTTTTTTCTTTTTGAACAACAGACCCAAGAGAGGGATGAAGACCAGCGTATTCTCAACCTTGTGGGGGAGGCCCTTCGTCTCTTGGGAAACGCCCTGGTTGCCCTGAGTGACTTACGGTGTAACCTACTGAGCAATCCTCCTCGACACCTGCATGTTATCCGCCCCATGTCTCACTATACCTCCTCTGTGCTGACTCCACCAGGCGTTCATCACCTACCAGTGCAGGTAAGGATGTGGTCTGTGAGGCTCGTGCAGTGGGAAATATGTACTGCCTAACCCTGAAAGTGAAAGTTTTGTAAAGCACTTCATAGATGAGTACTGAGGTGTTTTTGGTAGAAGTAAATTTTCCAGAGTTGCCGGAACAGCTGAAACGTGGGGTCTGTAATGGCAATTTGTTAAAGTAGGGCTAATGAAAAACATGTCAATTAACTTTTAACATTCTGCAGTTGAATCTCGGAACTACTGTGACTATGTCAGCCAATGGCAGACCAGCAGCTGATGGTCAACCTCAGTCTACTGGCCAGTCAGAACAGCAAGGCCAGGGTCCAACGCCTGCTGGTCAGCCTGGTCCAGCCAATCAGCAGAGCACACAGCCAGGGCCCAGAGTTATTCGGATCAGTCATCAAACCATGGAGCCTGTAGTGATGATGCAGATGAGCATGGATGGTGGGTTTCTTTTGTGTATGTGTGTGTAACCATTTTGTCCCTAATCGATTTTAAATGAACCGTTTCATATGTTCCAGATTCTGGCAATGCTGCACAGGCAAATGGACAACAGAATGCTGCTGGCACTGGACAGCCTGGTTAGCCTTTAAATTATCTTTTAAAAGGAATAGTTAAATGTGTAAACATGATAATAACATGTTCAGATATGTTATGCACATGTTGCAGGTGCCCCCCCTACTGTTCAGATTCCAAGTCTACCTCCAGAATTCATGCAAGCCATTGTGCATCAAGTCACTCAGCAAGCCATGGCCATGGCAAATGCTGCCTCTACTGGCCAGCAGGGGCAACAGACCACACCACCTACAGCAACAGTCGGCTCTGGCCCCACTCCAGCCACTGTGCCCCCCTACCCACCTCAGGCCAGAGTGGTTTTCACCAGACCATCTTTTACTCACAGGATGGCCAGCCCCACTTTTACCACAAGGGGGGCCACAATTAATCTCAGAGCAGCTGTGCCACCGATGATGGGCCAACAGCCGGGACAGGTTAATGAAATTCCTATGATATCTCTGGAATATAAATTCTAGCCAGGAATTAATGCGTTTCTCCACATAAAACATGTATGTATTATGAATTGAATTTTGCATGATGGTTTTTAATGAACATACACATCGTTTACATATTTCCACTAAAATTTCTATTAAAATATTATATTGAGTTGTCTTACTGCAACTCAAAACTGTGAAAGTAGTTTTTGTCATATTTCATAGTTTGTGTCTATCACATCCAATTATATTGTATATATATATTGTAATATATATAGATCGATGGATAGATAGTAAATGAAGTTGACATTCAAATGTTAGATTAAAACTTAACGTGTTTGTAATGATTTCCCATAAACTTGAAATGTGCTGCAGAAGCAGCCATATTTTATTTCCTCATAGCTCAAACTTGTTTATTTTGTGTTGGTTTTATATGCATATGTGTGTTTCCTCTCAGGCTGGACACTTTCCTCCTGCTGCTCTGAATCAGATGATTGGTGGACTGGTCGGCCAGCTTCTGCAAGGGGCTTCAGGGCAGATGGGTACAGTTGTATAAAAAACTTGAATTTATAATACATACAGTGGGGCAAAAAAGTATTTTAAAGAATTTATTTCCGAATTATGGTGGAAAATAAGTATTTGGTCAATAACAAAATGTAATCTCAATACTTGGCAATGACAGAGGTCAGACGTTTTCTGTAAGTCTTTACAAGATTTTCACAGACCGTTGCTGGTATTTTGGCCAATTCCTCCATGCAGATCTCTAGAGCAGTAATGTTTTGGGGCTGTCGCTGGGCAACACAGACTTTCAACTCCCTCCCAAGATTTTCTGTGGGGTTGAGATCTGGAGACTGGCAGGGCCACTCCAGGAACGTGAAATGCTTCTTATGAAGCCACTCCTTTGTTGCCCGAGCGGTGTGTTTGGGATCATTGTCATGCTGAAAGACCCAGCCATGTTTCATCTTCAATGCCCTTGTTGATGGAAAGAGGTTTTCACTTAATCTCATGATATATGGCCCCATTCATTTATTGATTTACACGGATCGGTCATCTTGGTCCCTTTGCAGAAAAACAGGTTCAAAGCATGATTTTTCCACCCCCATGCTTCACAGTAGGTATGATGTTCTTTGGATGCAACTGAGCATTATTTCTCCTCCAAACATGACAATTCTTCCAATCCTCTTCTGGATCCTTCAAATACTCTCTAGCAAACTTCAGACGGGCCTGGACATTTACTGGCTTAAGCAGGGGGACATGTCTGGAAGTGCAGGATTTGAGTCCCTGGTGGCACAGTCTGTTACTGATAGCCTTTGTTTCTGTGGTCCCGTGTGGTTCTGGAATTTTTGCTCACAGTTCTTGTGATCATTTTGACCCCACTGGGTAAGATCTTGCGTGGAGCCCCAGAGTTCTGGATTTTTTTTTTTTTCTTATTTTGTCTCTCATAGTTGAGGTATACCTATGATGAAAATTACAGGCCTCTCTCATTTTTCTTTCATCTAAATACTGTTTTGCCCCACTGTACATTTGCTTTGTTTAAAATCGATAACTATTAATGAGTTCTGAGAATGTTATTTGATAACTCTTGATGTACCTGACATTCTCTTAAGATTAGACGTGATGTAAAATGCTGCTGGTTAGGGCATACTATCATATATTTTACTGTTCTCTGTTACCACAGCTAGCCAAACCACCACATCCTCGTCCTCACAAACATTCACCTTCTCCACGTCCACCTCCACAAGCACTCCATCCACCACCACAACCACCACAAGTGGGTCTGGGTCCACACAGTCTAATAGTACCAATGCCAGCACTCCCCAACCTGGATCTGCACCACCACCTCCTCAGGAGAATCCTTTAGGGGGAAACCTGGAGCAGTTGTTGGGGTCTCTGCTGGGAGGAGCTGTTGCTGCAGGTGGCCAGAGCCCTTCTATAACAGTCACCATGCCTGGGGTCCCGGCCTTCATCCAGGGGGTCACAGACTTCATGCAGGTGATTAGTCTCCTTTGGCTATAGAGCTTTTTTTCTCCCAGATTTTACTATTACAAAACTCATGATTTTCAAACATTCAATACCATAACAAACCTATATGAGTAAATTTTTCTTAATCAGCATATCCTGAGGCTTTTCCCCTGATTTTGGATTTCGACAGCTCCTGTTCACTTGCCACAACACTACATTTCTGCCTTATTCTCACTGGCTTTCGTAATGCATGCTATTGTGTATAAGACAGTTTTATGCATCTCTGTCATCAGGCTTCCCAAACACTTTTCTCTCAGCCTCCTGCGGGACACCCTCCAACCTCGACCCCTACTGCTCCCACACCTCCATCTAACACAGCAAGTGCTCCTGGGGCCGCTACATCCGGTGAAGGTCTGAACCCTGAGCTCTTTACTGGGATAGTTCAGGGCGTCCTGTCCACCATGATGGGCTCTCTAGGAACCCCTCAAAATGAGACTGAGAGCATCGCACAGTTCATCCAGAGGCTCTCCCAAACTAGTAACATCTTCACCCCTGGTACTGGAGACGCTATGGGTGAGCTCTTTGGGGTTAATGCATTTCCTTTTAGTTAAATTTCTTTTTATCTAAGCAGAATGAGAAAAACTAAAGAATGTTTATGTGTTTAGGTTTCTTCGGTGATCTACTGGCTTTGGTGTGTCAGAACTTCTCTATGGTGGACATGGTGTTGTTGCTCCACGGGCAGCATCAGCCACTTGGTCGTATCCAACCCCAACTCGCTCAGTTCTTCATTGAGCATTTCCTGCAAGGCCGTGAGCCCACAGAGGCCAACATCACTGTAAGTTGTCTTTCACACCGCACAGACAAACGCTAACAGACTCCCGACAGTCTAGTTGGCTCAAATTGGCTGTTGTATATAGAATCTTATGAAAAATAAGAATCATGTACAAACCGCACCAACAGACACTGACTGAGGAAAAAAATGGATTATAACAATCCAAATGTTATTATTGTTTACATGAAAAGACGATGAATTAAAACAAAGGAGGCTATGGGTGAAGCCGTGGCTGTTGTAATTTAAATGAAAATAAACTCTAACCAACTCCAACCAACATCTGGCAGGGATAACACACTGATCCAACAAACTCCAACAGGCTAGTCTGTTGGTCTGTCTGTGGTGTCTGTCTGTGGTGTGAATTGGCCTTTAAGTGGAGTCAAGTGCTCCGATTCCCAATGCTGGTCCTTGAATACAACTGAGTTACAATGACCTCCAAAAAAACATAAGAACTGTATTGGAGTGTCCTAAATATCCTGAATATCTCATGGTTTTACTTTGACTCAATTGAAATGCAAAACAAGAAGTCACTAATTGAATGTGACATACAAGATGTTACCACTGACCGCAATCAAGGAATGTACACAGAGCATTGAGCATTATTGGAAACTATTTATAAACAATCTTATATCACGTCCTGTTTTTTACTTTACACTTAAGTTTTTGAGGTATTTATGCAGTTGTTTGGTTCTGCATATTTGCCTTCTCCTGCACGCTGTTTTTGTTTTCCCTGATCGGATTCTTTAATTTTCCCTATTTTCTGTTTCTCTTTCCATGTCTTAATTTTGCTTTGTATTTTTATAGGCAGCTGCTGATGATTTGATTGCTGAACTTGAGGAGTACATCACAGAAAGCTTTGTAAGAATCCCTGGATTCTTTCTTGACTCTTTGAAAACGAACTACAACTACTATTGAGTCACTATGTGACTCAATTACTACACAAAATAAATTCCACTGATCTCTCAGTTTGTAAATGTAAAGTGGCCCCCTATACACCTATATATCTGCATTTATTTTTTTTGAAAGAAAATAGTATATAAAAACAACACATAAAATAACTGTAAAGCCTTTTATAATCGTACAAAACCGTTATGTAAAATGAATGCTAATTATACGAAATGCTGCTTGATCACCAAGTTGGCATTTTACAATAATTTTTAAGGGATCATGTGACACTTCAAGACTGGAGTAAAAAGTAACTGCTTTCAGGGTTATGTTGAAACTTGAATAACTGTTTAAAGTAATGTATAAAGCTAATACAT
>JAUMHI010000057.1:13700681-13729145 GCA_032359435.1 Enteromius unitaeniatus | reverse complement strand
GGAGTAAAAAGTAACTGCTTTCAGGGTTATGTTGAAACTTGAATAACTGTTTAAAGTAATGTATAAAGCTAATACATATAAAGAAACCATACAAATAAAGAAAATACAAGCTAAATTTTAAATCAATGAATTTCCATTGTGAGTGAATTACTACAAAAACAGTATGGTATTTTATAAGCTATGAAGTCAAAGCATGCCAAAGATGATATTGCTTAGCTTAAAGAAAATTAAAACAAGTTTTACACTAGGGCTGTGCAATATGGACAAAATAATCATATTGCAAATTTTTTACATTTTTTACATTTTATTTTTATTGAACAAATTTTTGTTCTTTTTCAAACAAGCTTCATACATGCATTCTAAATGTATTCAGTGCACAAGAAGTGCCTAACAAAACATTTCACAATGAAATAACATAGTATTACGTTTAATAAACAAAACTGTAGTAAAATTGTCTTTAAAACAGATAACATAAATTAAGATTAACTAACTAAATTCTGAATAAAAATCAAAATAAATTAATAGATAAAATTGCAGTCTTGTGCGGTTTAGAAATTGCATGTGCTTAAATTGTTAAAAAAAAAAATTTGCGATTACAATTAATTGCACAGGCCTATTTTACACTCAGTGGAACCGATGCAAATTTGATGCAAATTTGATGTGTGTGCTTCTTTTCCATCCCATCTAGTCAACCGTAGCAGTGCGTGATGGGGTGGATATCACCCAGACGAACCGGGCTTTTCTTAGACAACAACTTGTAGGCATTGCTGCCCACATTCTGCATTGCACCGGTATGTCTAGACAAGAAGTGTTGTGAGATCAGTCTCTATTTAGATTGATAAGCATAAAATGTGTTTACTAAATATTAGCTTATGAGCTTTCAGTTTTGCTTCTTTTATCATATCCAATGGCTCTGTAGGAATGGCGAAACTAAATTTCCACACAAAAATGAAATGCATTATGTGTGTTTTGTTTCTTCAGATCCAATGTTTCAATCACATTAAATTAGTGTGTTTTTTCTTCAGATCAAATGTTTGGACCTCGGCTCCTGCAGCTGTGTAACCGTGCTCTTTTTGAGTGCCTTGCCCTCAACCTGTATTGTCTGAATGGAGAACAAAGTGCCCTTACTGCCGTCATCAACCACCGCATTGTCAGTACCCAAAACAACTGTCATCTGACTCCTACAACCCCTTTCGCCTTGGTTATTCCTTTATTGTTCATCCCACACCTGCTCACTGTAAAAAAAAATTGCGGAGGAGACATTTCCATGTTGGTGGGGGCTTATGTTGATGAAGGAAACTAAACTAAACTTGCAATTAATGTAATAGGTGTTAGGGGTTAAACACATCAAAACAGGATTTGTGGTCATGGAAATCCTAAAATGTTAGGATCCTAAAATCTTAAAAAAAATATATCTATCTTTTTTTTTTTTTTACATATCTTTTACATATATTTTGTATGTTCATACACACTCAATGAATTCATAATTTACATGTGGCCTCTCTATTAGAGGACTATGTCAGCTGAAGTCAACCCTAGCCTGGTGAACTGGTTAACCAGTATGATGACCATGAGGCTGCAAGTGATACTGGAGCACATCCCCATCACAGAGGAACAGATCACTCAATACGTCATCCACACACAGGTTTGATTTCACACTTTCCACTAAATGTTTTTTTTTTTTTTTTTTTTTTTTTTTTTTTTCAGATTCCACCAGATTTTTTGACGGTTGGTTAGTGTGGATGTTTGCATAGTCAAGATGGTCTTAGTTAACATACTGTAAATTATTCTATTTATTTGTTAATGGGACAGTTGAGCCAAAAATTAAAACTACCCTATGAATTACTCTCCCTCAAGCCATCCTAGGTGTACTGTATGTGACTTTCTTCTTTCATATGAATGCTATTGGAGTTATTAAAGTCCTGGCTGTCCCAATTTTTTTTTTTGCAGAGAATGGGTGTTGAGATTAAGTCCAACAGATTTTATTAGATGACACCACAGCTATACAGTTATGAGTTTTTTATTATTATTTTTTTTAATCCACCAGCTAGGACTTCCTAATTGCTCTAAATGTTTTCTTAATTCCTCTCCTGATGGATTTCAGACCACTGCTGCCTGCTCCCTCGACATCTCTCAGAATTGTTATTTTTGTTTTCTCAGCAGTTGGTTGGTCAGCTATCCAGTGTGTTTTATTGGCCGAATACCTTGTGTGTGATGGAAACTTGTGGCCTTTACCATATTTGGAAGCATCTCTGTGACATGGCGGCCACAATATAACAGCGAGAATACAATTCTTTTTGCTTATATATTTGGGCAGTGTTATGCAAATCTTGCAAAACAGTGATGTAGATTTGTGGGGGTGTGTTTGAATGAGGCATTTTAGGAAGGTTTGAGTTTTAACTTTTAGAAAGAGTATCTCTTTG
The DNA here is from genome assembly GCA_032359435.1 of Enteromius unitaeniatus. Taxonomy (NCBI): domain Eukaryota; kingdom Metazoa; phylum Chordata; class Actinopteri; order Cypriniformes; family Cyprinidae; genus Enteromius; species Enteromius unitaeniatus. The sequence goes on along the minus strand of JAUMHI010000057.1, from coordinate 13,726,722 downwards.
GGTTTAAAACCTTAATCTTTGCTTGTAACACTCCAATGAGAAAAGAACATGAAATCGCATCATATGACCCTTTTAATTATTATTATAAGAATAATCCTGCTCTCTTGGCCAAATAGCAATCAGGTGCTGGCATACTTTTATTTTTTCATTCTAAATGTCTTGTTTAACTAAAGCAGTATTATACCATGGATCTCACATGACATTTTGCATTGACTTAAAATGCATATGTATGTTTTCACAGAGTGAAGAATCAGTAGAGAGACCCATACAGGATCCTGAGCCTCAGAACATGGAGGTAAATAAACACAAAAGGGTTTTATGGAGATTTACGGATATATAATAAAAGGCAGTTCCATTTCAGTTTTGGAAGTTTAACCGACTGTTCTCATGTGCTGTATGGTCTCATATATAATGTCTACCATACATTTTACAGGTGGGGGACAGCCTCTCTCCAACACCTGCTACTACAGCAGAAGAAGCTCTGGCCTCCTCCCAGGAAGCAGGAGCAGTGGGAGGTCCAGCTAGGGAAGGAGAGGGAGCTGTTGGAGGCGAGGAAACGGGAAGAGATGCTGAAGCTTGGGCAGCTGCATTGCCTCCTGTGAGTTGATTTTCTTTCGTTCAATGCAAAAACAATGTGTCCACCAACATGCTATTTCTAAACATTTAGTACCTTGCATAAATGGGTTAGTTCACCCAAAAATAAAAATTATGTATTTAATTACTCAACCTCATGTCGTTCCAAACCCATAAGACCTTCGTTCATCTTCAGGGCCTTCAGGAAGTATAACGACATGAGTTATTAATGACAGAATTGTAATTTTTGGGTGAACTAAACCTTTAATTTTAGCAATACTTTTGGAAAATACAAGGCACCTGCTGGCATCCTTGTATATCATTTTTTTACCAGTCAGATCATGGAAGATTGAATGTGAGACTGTATGTTATTCTGAGTGTCTGTCTGTTGTTTGCAGGAGTGGGTTCCTATAATCAGACAAGATCAGATCAGTCAGAGAAAGATGAAGGCACAGCCTTCCCATCTCTCTGATGCATATCTGCTTGGAATGCCAGCCAAGCGCAGGAAGGTAAATAATCATTTAAACATTGAGATGTACAACAATGTACAAGTTTTTATCTTTGTGTTCATTCAGACTGGTTTCTTCTGAAGAATCACAGTAAACAACATTTTTCTTATTGTGTTTCTTATAGATGGTAAAGAGTGACACCCTGAAACTGTCACTGACTGAGGCAGTGAGTCAAGCTGCCAGGTCAGCTGGTGTTACACCCATCTCAGCTCCCAATGCCTTACAAGGGGATTTAGAAAAACCAGAACTTCAAGAAGCATACAGTGAACAGGTACCTTGTGCGAAAAGACATTTTCTTGGAATAGACATGATTAATAGGCAAACATACAAGCCCAAGTTCCTATAACTGGATTTTTGTTTATTGTATGTCAGGATTGTGATTCATTTATTTGAATCAAGGCAGCAAATTGGATGTAAAATGTGTCCCTGGACCACAAACCGGTTATAAGGGTCAATTTTTTAACATCTGAAAGCTGAATAAAGAGCTTTTCATTGATAAGTGGTTTGTTAGAGCATGACAATATCTGGCCTAGATTCAATTTCTTGATAATCTATAATCTGAGGGTGCAATAAAATAGAAAATTATGATCATGATCTTTATGTAAAGATGCAGTCTGTAACTTTTTTTGGATAAAAAATTATTCAAAATCAATAAGTGTCATAACATAACCAAGGCATTGTTCATAACTATGGCCTTACTTTAGCCTGATTCACAACTGTTTGCTTATAATTATGTTTTCTAATTTGAATGGTATTTGAGGTTTTCGTGGGAAATTTCAACATGGCACTGCCTAATTACGTCACGTCTTTAAACATAAAGAAGCTTTCCTGGCAAGTATAGGCTATTGCCTCATTCGCCTGTGAGGATCCTGTAGGTGGTGCATCTTTTATTTATAGCCTACTCTTACCGTAGCAGGAATAATTAAATGTCAAAAAATCATTGACTTCTGACTGTAATACAGAAAGGATTATATGAAACGTATGTGATTTAAATTTAAATTATATTTTAGTTTTAAATTTGCTTCTTATCACAGACATCCTTGGAGTAGCCTGCACAAGACTTAAAGGCAAATTCAAAGGGAGCATAGTTTGCTTTTTGTGTTAAAAGAATCTCTTAATATGAAACTCGAATGATTTGACCATTAGAGATTAAATTGAAATTATCACGCTAATACACACTATACTCATAATTACGCAATTCTGATATTGTTAACATTAATCATTTAAGAATAAATTTGCATGGTTTGATGTGATATGAGCTAATGGATCGTTAGATTAAATCACCATTGTTAGCATGATTTATGGTAATGATTTTTTCCTCAGTCACGACAAAGCTTGGCAGACTTGTTTAGTTGACAATATACAATGAAAAATTATATTCGTTTCATACATTCCAAGACGTAGGCTAGAATCTGTGATTAGTCAGTCCATTGACTCATAGCCACTCATTTACCTTTAAACATTAGATTCATCCGAGCCAGAGCCAACCCCACGGATGGAATATAACTCCGTGAGGAACTGCAATTCCAGCTTTTGAAATAAACGGGCAAAACTTACAGACTGCAGCTTTAACCTGATTTTTGGCATAAAAGAAAAATCTATCATTTTCAGTCTTGGCTGTTGCTATAAATGTACCCCAGTGTCTTGAGATTGGTTTGGTTCAGGGTCACAAGTGTCTGAACAGTCTTCAGGTTCCATTTAAATTTTTACCCTTGACAAAAAAAGTTTGAATTAAAATGAACTGTTAATGTCAAATTAAAATGGGCAACTAACTGAAATAAAGTATTCAAGTTCCAGTTTTAATGAACTAAACATTTAAATATTTTCAGTATTATATATTGCATTTATTAAATAGCATAACACACACACATACATATATATATATATAATTTAACAAGTATTTATGTATATTTTTTTATCAGCTGAAAAACGACATCAAGAAACGAGTAAAGGAGGATCCAGATTACAATTCCAGACGCTTTCCTAACACACATCAAGTATTTTCTCCAGACTCCTAACTTTTGTACCTGGCCATCTTACATGTGTTCACCTTTAGCCCTGTTCCTTTTGTGGGGGGGCGTGTGTTTTATTTGCACAGTTACATGTTGTCAGATGACTTCACACCCCACATTTCTGTCGATACCTTTTAATTGACCGATCTGCTTGCTGATTCTAATCAGCAGCTGTGCTGTTGTACGTGTTGATCATGTGTGGCTGGAGGTGCTGAGAGTGATCTACACACAGACCATCTGACAAGTGTCTTACCCTGGTCCATACAGAAACGTGTGTTAAGAGCCTGTCTTTGAGCCACCTACCAGCATGCTGTATCAGAACTGTAGTGTTTTTATGATTCAGTCTGATGAATAACAGTGTTGTAACTGAATTTCGAGGAAAGACATGATGAGAACCGGAGAGAACTGATAATGTAGAAAGGTACGTTACTGCAGTGATGCTGTTGTTTAAAGCTTTATCGATTCTATAACGTTTTGCCTTGCCTTTCACCTCTCCCATTACTCTGCTGTGGCTTTATGATACATTGCAAAAAACAAGAAGAACTATGTCATTTGGAACCATGAATGTAAAATGCCTGATATTAAACAATTTTTGCACCGGTTTAGTGCATATATGCGTTTTATTTGTGAGTCAAATCACAGTTCTTTTTGTATGAAATTAAGTCATTCAAAAATTAACTTTATAGGCATAGAATAAAATATAACCCAAAACAAAGCTAGTTGAAAGTGTGAAATTTCACACCTTGTTTGTGGTGCTATGGAACAGTGAACATGAAGACAGACATCCCAAACTGCAAAAACTCATTTCAGGGAGAGGTGCTCCCAGTCACACAGCAAGTGATATAAATTAACATAAAACAAACAGACCTATACGTATTTTACACATGAATTTTGCATAAATAGAACATAACTTTGCGAAAATGTAGGTCTTATTAAGTGATGAGGATATCACTTTGAAACTATTGTTTACTTGGGACGAAGCTAATGATGTCATAATATTAGAGGAGAGGAAGAGACAGTGTATGTAATGCTGATCCAATGTTCCTGCCAAGTAAAACCGAAAGCTAGTTTAAGGTGGTAATCATATATTTTAATTGTAATTACTTTTGTTTAATTCAGTTTTCAAAAACGTATTTAATTCTTAAAAGTTAATATTTTTAATCAATAAGGTTGCAAGAGTAATTATACAAGGCAGTTAATTTTAATTTTAAAAATTTAAGTAATTTATGGGGGAAAAAATATAAAAAATGTATAGATGTAAAACGATTTTTTTTATCTTACAGTACATATTACAATTAACTTGTAATATTATGAATATAATTTTAAACCTGGTGTGTGCGTGTGTATGTGTATATATATATATATATATATATATACACAGTATGTGTGTGTACATAATGTAATTTACACTATTGCAGACAAAGGGTTAAAAATTTGAATATGTAATTGCCGGCGGGTCCAAATAGGAAATTATTCACTTTATACATGGAATAAGAGCTTGTTCTTTTGACAGTGGCAAGTGTTTACTATAAATAAATTTGGACAGAATTTTGGTCTCTCCCGGTCGTTGTTAAGGTAGTGTCCGTTAAGCCACGTTAAGCTGTTTCCTTATAATGGACTTCTATGGGGGAGAAAACACGTAACGTGATAGTATTCACTTTATCTGTCGAATATGGAATCGTTCTCTTACAGTAATTAGAGATTATTACAAGGAAGGTTTGGCAGAAATTTGGGTTTCCCTCGTTGGTTTTTAGGTGCTTTAAGCCACTTTAAGGGTTTTTCACCTTAAGCCTTTTTATAATGTCCCCGTTTTGGATCGTGTTTGAAATGATTTTTGTCTGCTAAACTAAACAAAACCCGGGGGACGAAAGTTAAGCAAATATGCCACCAAAGAAAAACAATGCGCTTGAGGATGAGTTGGAGGAGATAAGGAAGTCTCTAAGCTTCATTTCAAGCGATTTGAGAAAAGTTGCTAAACAACAAAGCATCCTACTTGATTTGATGCATGAAGTTAAACAATTGAAGAACATTGTGAAAGAGAAGGATAGGAAAATTGAGGGACAGGAAAAAAGAATTGATGAGTTGGAGCAATATACAAGAATGGAGGATTTAATCATAAGTGGACTGGAAACCAAACACCGGACATATTTTAACACTAGACGGAGACAGTAATCTTACGGAGACAGCAAGTAATCATGTTCTTTGAAAGTAAGAATATGACTATCCAGAGCAATGAAGTTGTAGCTTGTCATACAATTCCACGAAGAAACCACGGAGCGAAGCAATAGTAACAGTGTCGCCAACTATTTCCAATGAAAAGTAGCTAGCTAAAGCCTGCCAGATGACGTCATGCACTGATTTGCATATCGGTGACGGCATCATGTAATATCTGACAAGCGGAAGGCCGTCATGTCACACTATTCAGTATATACATCTCGTAGATTTTTCTGGACTAATTTTGTTGACGGTATACATTGGAAGAAAGCATTGTTACTTCCTGAAAAACTTTGCATTTCTAATAAAATCAGAGATATATTTTAAGATTTTGCATAATGTTTACCCAACAAACTCCTCAAGAGTTGTTAGAAATTTTACTTCATTTATTCTATCATTGCGATCAGGTGAAATATCTTTGGGAGAACTTAAGATGTTATCTATCGTCTTTTCTAAAATTTGATTTAAAATTTACACTAAAAGATATATTTCTATATTTTTCTACTAGTGACCATGCTATTGAGCTTGTTGTTAATTTCTTTGTTTTGCTTTGTACATTTTTTATTCATAAATCCAAATTTCTTAATAAGTTACCTAGATTTGATGTCTTTCTCGCAGAGATTTTGCTTATTGTTATATCTTAAACTTATTGATGATAACAAGAACAAGTTTCTTAAGGCATATATATAATGATATTTTTCTTACTGATTGAGGTGCTGTTTGCTTTTTGTTTGTTTTTTTCTTTCCTTCTTTTATGTTATTGTATTTCTATGCAGTACTGTATATTGTTGTTATCCTTTTTTGTCTTGCAATAAAAAAAAGCCCGTCATGTCGCTATTCCCTGATGCGCCGTGTATTATATTGTATTAAAACATTACATCCAGATGCACAATAAATAGGTTCTTATTAACATATTACTTTGCATAATGACGTCATTGCACAATCTCAAAACTCAACTCAAAACTACATCTTTATGTAGGCCTAGTAAACAGAATAATTCATGTTTTCTCAAATTGACTCAGCAAAAACATTATTTGAATTATGTCCATTTAGATTTGTATAAAAAATATAGTTGACTATTTGTAAAAGTAATACAAACAATTTTTTTTAAATATAACACTGATAATGAACAGTTACATTCTTTTAAACAATCACAGCTTGTGTACTTACTCTTTTTAACTTGTGAAATGAACACGTCTGTGAAAGTGACAACAATTATAGCACTATTAGAATTTATTGCTACCTAAATGACCAACAATTATACATGTTAACAAATATCAGTAAATTAGCAGTTATGAAAAACAGTTTGAGCTAACAAATTAATTTGAATGTGATATGTGCCTGTCAAAAAATTGCTAAAAGTAGCCAAATGGATGTTAAAAAATGGCTAAATTTGTTGCTAGGTGCTATTTGGGGGAAAAAAAAGTTGGCAACACTGAATAGTAATTGGGTTTGTGAATCGGAAGCATAAAGCGCAGTTACTGAGGCAGGCAAAGAAATTGAAAGGCACGGGAGTGTAATTGAATGAACATCTTACTGAAGTGAAATGTAGGCACTACATTTATCGAATTTGAGAGCCCTTTTGGCCACGAAAGCTTTCATTCAGTTGGAAAAAGTCGTTTCCTCAGCATCTATTTAATCTAATATAAGCTAAACATTTAGTTTACATTTCAGTTCACACATCACTGCTGTCCTGCCTGTCAAAAGTGTTGTAGGACTGCAGTGATGTGTGAACTGCGGACAGAGCAGTGTGTTACAGTGAAGTTGTTAAATATGTATCATAATAAAAATTCATAAATTATGCAAAAGTCAGTTTTCCATTTGCCATTTTGTATTGTGTGTTGATGGCTTGACTGTAGACAACATAACAAACACTACGATAAATAGTTTGGAAGAAAATCTGCTTTTTCACTGAACCAGAGAAAAAAATGTATAAGTATATCTGGACTGTGTTATTTGTGTCCCCTTCAAAAACTGCTTGTGAGAAAGTTTATGTTCCCCATGGAGATTCAGTCTTTAGTGAAATACCAAGGATCTTAATCCAAAGGGATAGTTGGCTATCAGCAGGTTAATACACTGTTTCTTTTCTTTTAATACAGTAAGGCAGAGAACAAGACATTTTTGTTAATATCGGTCTAGTCGGCTCCTTAACTCAGAATCCCACAAGAATCCATGTTATTTGCAATTTGTTGTATAGAAAATACATTTCATGTTGCACTCTTTCCCCCGGACAAGAACTGTTAACCAGCCAGCAAAAAAACATTTCTCACAAAGATCTGTAAAGATTTTTACTACATTTCTTTCCTGAATGTTTGACGATTTGTCTTTAAACTGACTGTACATATCTTGATGTTTTCTGAATGAGCACAACAACATGTCTCTTTTGCATGTCATCTCGGTTATCTCAGATAGCTGGTCACTCACACTGCTGATCGTTCCTATAGTTCCAGCTGCATATTAAAGTCAAAGAACGTGTCTGACAGGTTATATCATTATTTCAGCTGCTGCCGGTAGTTTGTGGATTTAAAAGCCGGCTGTCTTCATCCTGTGATTTACTTCATGAACTATGAGTAAAGACTTCTGGGAACTGAAGTACAGGAGAACATTTAGGTAGGTGCATTTTGGGAGACTCTCTCACCAATACCATGACATTGTAGAAACCATTCGCATTGAACTCTCTTGCATTTGCATAATTTGACTTGCAAATTCTTGTAAATCATTTGGAGTGAATTGGACGAAATGTTAATACAATTCATTCTTGTTTTAAAATGGTTTTTACAACCAAAACACAAACCAGCAAATCTGGGTTGCCTGCATTGCTTATGTCTGTGGAACTGTGATGGAAATAAGTGATGAGGAAATTACCTTGAAGCTATTGTTTACTTTGAGAACAGGAACCAAATCTTCATACTGCTGAAGTGGATTGCGGGATACAATGGGACGACGCTAATGATGTCATAACATTCATGTGTTTAATGATAGAAGAGGAAGAGACAGTGTATGTAATGCTGATCCATGTTCCTGCCAAGTAAAACAGAAAGCTAGTTTAAAGTGGTAAGCATATATTTAAGTTCATATTTTTAGTTTTTGATTCAGTGTTCAAAGAATCAGCAAGGTTGCAAGTGTAATGATGCAATGCAGTTATTTAAAATTTTACAATTTGTTACGTAATTTATGGGGGCAAAATATAAAAAATGTATAGATGTTAAACTATTTTTTTATCTTACATATTACAATTAACGTAACGTAACATATTACGTGTGTGTATGTATATATTTATGTATATAAACAAAAATAACAAATTCACCAAAGTTGTCCTAAAACATAAAATCAAAATGTTGTCTTGTCTTGGGGCAACTTTGCTAAAATCTTTTCATCCCCTTCACATGTTAAATACTATATATATATATATATGTGTGTGTGTGTGTGTTTTATTGAAAAAGTGAATATTTTAAGTTAGCTATTATTTGATCTTGTAGATTGTGTATATATCTGTTATGTGAAATAGCTTGTTTTGGGCAGTACTTGAGAAACAAGCTACAAGATTCTTTGCATACTGTATATGTCTGTTTGTTTTCAGGCTTTGTAAAACGCTTATTCTGCTATTGAATTTTTTTTGCATTGTTGTAGGTACACCAACCCTCTATTACATTTTGAAAGTGATTATATCAGAATGACAGACAGTAATGAAGAACAGAGAAAATTAACGATTCTTTCATGGAATGTAAACGGTTTTAACCGCAAAAGGTCTGAGGTGCTTCATCATTTAAGTCTTCTAAAGGCTGATGTGGTCTTTCTTCAAGAAACTCATGTAGGTCCAGATAGAATCTACTCCGCTGGCAGCATCAAAATTCAAGATTTAGAATGTGATTACATGGCGGCGTTCACCGTATTTAAAGGAAGTTCACGAGGGGTGGCCGTGCTTTTTAAAAACAACCTCCAGTGTGGTGGTTTCAGTGTCAATTGTGATGAAAAGGGAAGATTCATAATAATCTCATGCCAAATCTGGGGGCATGATTTCGTATTTATCAACATATATAACTCAAATGAAGAAAAAATTAAGAAGAGCGATTTGACACAAATTTCAAGCCACATCCCACATTCTGCATATCTGGTGGTCGGTGGGGATTTTAACACAGTCATGGATGCTGACCTTGACAAAACCTCTAATTTACGAAACCGAAGTCACAGAAAATATTTTGATGTTCTCCAGTGTTTTTTGAAAAACTTCAATCTGGTGGATGTTTGGCGGTGTCTTTACCCGGAGGTAAAAAGCTTTTCGTATTTCAGTTGCAAAAGTCAGTCGAGATTGGACTACTTCTTTTTGCAAACCCACAATTTAACAAGTGTGACTGCCTGTAACATTCACAGTAGACCAGTGTACTCGGATAAAGAAGGGTATGTTTCAGATCACGCCCCATTGTCCATTCAGATTCAGACAGATGGACCTAAATGGCAGTTCGATTCTTGTCTCCTTGAAGATAAAGCATGTATGGAACAACTTTCAAGCATAATAAAGAACATTTCTCAAATAAATACCGAAAGGAATGAATACATGTGGCCAGGAGTGAAGGTCAGGCTCGTATGCGAAGCAGTAGCTTTTCAAAGGCACAGATCTCACACAAAACCACCAGGAAACTCCGACACAGTTGAACTTCCCCAAGAGATAGATCTAGGAGGTAGAGCTTGTCTTTTCCTGCTCTTGTTTTTGGATTTCAATGTGTTTAATATTTGTTTTGACATCATCATTTCTTTTCAAGGTTGTCCAAGCTCAGAATCTTCCACTGAACTTCTTCATACACCAAATACTTCGTCCCAGAGTCTCCTGAACTACTTGAATCATTTGCACCAAACTGAAAGATTCGAAGACATAAAATCCACCATGATTACCATACTAAGTGAACCTGTTTCGAAAAAAGAGATTTTGGAAGCTTTACTGTCCTTGCCTCAGTCTGAGAGTTTAACAGCAGATGGACTAACAGTGCATTTCTATAAACGTTATGCTTGTAAAATTGTAGACCTCTTACAAGCGTTTTTCAACCAACTCTTTGACCTTAAGTCAATTAAACAAACAGTTTTTGAATCCTTGAGCCAAGGCAAAAACGATCATACTTACAGCTATGATATTCAATATCGCTTCTGTCCAATTACAATAATTAATGTGGATTATAAAATTCTGGCTTCGGTTCTGGCAGAGAGGCTGAAGAGCGTTATTAAACATATTTTAAATCCAGGTCAAAGCAATCCGCACAGTTCTGTTCTAGACAGCAGCAGTGATCGAATCCAAGTGCTAAATATTTCATTAAAACTAGATCCAAGTGCACTGAAATGGTCATATTTGTTTAATAGCTTAAAGTTTGTGAAGCTACCTGACCGGTTTAGATCTGTTTTGAAGCTGTTTCTTATGGCAGATTACAGATCACAAGGTCTGAGGGTGGAATGTCCACTGACTCCTTTACTAGTAAGCATCTGCCTTTTTCCTCTGATTAACTCCATTAATGGCGAGAACATGTTTTTGGGGTCTAAAGTTCAAGGGGAAACCATAAAGTCAGCCATTGCTGAAGACAGAGCCTTGATTTTCCTTTACAATTCGAATGAAGCTTTGGATAGTTTCGAAAAGATGCTCAGGGATTTTATGGACATGTCAGGCTTTATCATTGATGAACAATGCTCTGAGGTATTCATAGCAGGTTCATCTGACTTCAGTTTAGGCAAAGAGAAACTTCAGCTGTTTAAGAGAATGAACATTAAATGACATGATCCAATCACTGGAGGATGCTGAGTCTGTGTTCTGGTTAGACCTTCTGGAGTAGTGATGTGCTGAAAACACCACTGAATCTTTTTGGTGAACTAAACTAATTTATTTAAACCAATGAAGCTAAATCCTTTTTAGTACTGTAGCAAATAGATTCTGCCACCAGATGTGTGGTTGAAAACAGTAGGTGATATTTACCAAATTAAAGGGTTAGTTCACCCAAAAATGAAAATGCTTTCATTAATTATTTACCCTCATGTTGTTCCAAACCCATAAGACCTTCGTTCATCTTCAGAATATTTATATTTGCGCAAAGAAAACCTTTAGCATTCTCCTAGCGTAGGGTGACCATATTGAATTTTTTTTCCTGACGCGTCCTGGACTGTATTTCTATAAAGGTTTTGGCTTGGTTAGCCTGTGCGTGTGCAGACCAATCGGTATGACATTGGTTCCTTATGTTTTCAAAACACTCTTTAAGTTACAAATCTAAGCAATACAGAAATCCTGGCCAGGATGCTTCCAGGGGTCTGTACCATGAAACTGATTTTGCTGGTTAGCCAGCTAAGCTTCAGTTTAGTTTGCACCATTTCTAGGTTTTAGGTACCATGAAATTGGTTTGGCTTTTAGCAGTGTTCATCGCCATAGTAACTTATGTTACACTGCTAACCTGCTTGGGGGCAGGTTATGTTCTGGGTTAAAGATCTCAAAACTTTTTGACCAATCAGCATCCAGCAAGTTGACACATCTGATGCAAAAAAGCCACTCCCCCAGCTTCTTCATGGTAGAAACAAACCCAGATTGAAGTGGTTTGGTTTTGTCAACTCAAAACTAATTCTGTAACCCTGAGTTTCTTTAGCCACCATCATGGTACAGGCCCCATGAAAAATGGCACATATGCTCACCCTTTCCTAGTGTTGCAAAGCTGAAGTTGAGCCACTAATGTCAACATTTTACCAATGTTTTTACTGTTTCTGAACCAGAATAATTTCAGTTGTATTGTTGTCTATGGAGGATCAGATGGCTCTCTGACTCTCTGTGTTCTGAAGATGAATGAAGGTCTTATGGGTTTGGAACGACTTGAGGGCGAATTATTAATGACAGAATTTTCTATTTTGGATGAACTAACCCTTTAAATTAAAATTTTTCAAAATGTAAAATGCTAAATTTACAAAAGAACCAAAACTGGTGCAAACATGTAGCTTGTTTGTTTTGCTTTTAATAATATTTCTGTATTTTTACATGCTAAAAATAACCTTCTAAAACTGAATCAATAAAGTATGTTGTACCAGTATAGTATTACGTGAATCTCTATTTGCAATTGAAAATACAAAAACCAAATAAAACCAAATAATATACAAAGATTTATTCCCATGTCAAAGCTCAGGAAGGTGGTTCACTGTGATCCATGTCCATGTAAATATGCAGGTGAGTGTGTTTGGTGTGTCTTCACTGCAGCCAGCAGAGGGCAGAACAAGAAGATCTGGATGAATGCGTCTGTGGTAAACCAGCTAGGCTACCTCCTGCTGAACCGCACCATTGACTAATATGTGGAATGCAAACAGATGATGTAGACGTTCCTGGTCACATCCTGATCAGAATAATGTGGAAGTGGGTTAGGTGTAGTTTAACTTTTAGTTTCAGTGTGCAAGCTCATCACTGAGCAACAGAGCTCAACGCAATGACTACAGGCCTATAGTTTGATTTAAGAAGCATGGAAATGTTTTTAGGTTCCTTACAAATATTTTGTAGTTTAATTTAGAATCAAAAACAAAAGATCAATTTTCATTTATCTTATTTTCATTTTATTGCAAGATTATTTAGCAACTCGTTATCATTGTAAGAGTTGTTCAATTGGGATCAAAGTCTAGTTAACCAACTTGCATTATCGGTGACAATAAATGTAAACTCCACCAAGATGCAACTCTGCCTTGGCAGTTCCACAAATATTGTTTTATCCCGAAAAAATCAAGAAACTGGAGTGTTGTCAAAAGAAACGATCATAAATAAAAAGTCCATTCAAGAGCAAAAAGTCAGTATAGCTGAAAGTCTTGAATATGTGTGTGCTTTAAATGAAAGCTCCAGGATTTTGCCGGTGATCTTTCAGATTCCTGTATCTATATGCTAACCAGACGCCCAGAATCTGAAACAGGAAATATAACAAAATTAATAAAAAAATGAATTTAACTTCAATGAATCAAGCTGACTGAACTGTTATCGGCTTGTTTCAAAAATATATAAAATAAAATAGGTTTTCAGAAACAAAGGATGTCCAGTGTTTGCTCACCTCTGTAAAACTGAAAAACAGACTGACTCCTCCAACAAACTGTAAGGCGTCATCAGCATAGGCCTGGATTATAACTGAACATGGTTTACATGTTTGATCCTTGTAACAGCTCTGATGACAAAGAGAGGGCAGAAAATATTCTTTGCAGCCACGATAAAACTCTATGTCAGTTGAAAGCATATAAACAAGATGATCTCATTCTCAGGTGATCATCTCAGACTGTTTGCTCAAGAGGTAAAAATGATCTCTCAGTTATCATAGTAAAAGTATGTTTCTTTTTGGCCACAAATAAAAGAACCTAGCATCTTGATGTTCAAAAGCCCACCGTATAAACACATTCACCAATTATTTAAGACGGGTCTAGAAGCATAAGGCACTTCATAATTCATCTTGGATTGAAAAGCAGGATAGTTCTTACAGCGACACAGCTCTCATTGTAGTTAACTTCAAGGAAGTCACAGCAATCCAGCGATCTTTCCAAATCCTCCTGCATCGATTCAGACTTATTCCATCCTATCTCCAGCAGCAGGTTCTGAAATTGAACAAAACACTTGAATTTAAAACCCAGGAATGAGGAAACCAATATCACCGTGTCAAAGTAGTACAAACTATAATTACCTGTTGTTCTTTATTAATCGCCAGGCAGGCACATGATACTGAAAACTGCACAATGAATACCATGAAGAGAATGACCATGTACTAAAGACCAGTTAAGGTCGCTACACCATCATTTTGCACAAATTTAAAAGCTGTTGACAACAAAGGAAATCCTTTCAAACGTGAAAGCCAGACGAATGAATAACCGCGAGTTTAGAGCCCAAACTACAACACAAACTAAGATGTATTGAACAGAGATAATGCTCATGTAGACACATTATTGATAAGGAGAGAATTTCTAGAATGAGTAACTCAGAAGGATACAAAGAACAGGAGGACTTGATGATGCTTCATAGCGCCACACAATCCCATAATGGCTACGACGAAGAGAAACAATCCAACAGCAATGACAGCAGCCATCACCTTAAAACTAGAGACCATCCCAAACCATTTGCCCCATGCTGCAACACCAATCATTAGAAGACTGACCATCTAAAAACAAGAAAGATGGGTGATTACACACATGAATATCAGAATAAAAACACATTCTCGTTAGTTTTTCCAATTTAATGAACTTACATATTGTTATTGCCATTGTTATGGTAATGAATAATAGGAATATATGTAAAACAAACTTTTAAGCAAAGACTAAACGTATTGTTCATGTGAATTAAAACCACATTTATGTAAACCATTAGATACTTACCACATAAATAAGGTTCAAGATGCATAGAGAAGTTTTGGAACAAACAAACCCACCACAAGCCATGATGAAATATCTATCTGGTGTACACTTTAACCATAGTCCGCAAATATCCTCTATGTAGGACTTTCTGCTTTGAGGTGAGTTGTATGGGGCTGGAAGTTGTCTAGCATTTGCTCAGCGTTTAACGCCATTGGTCCGTTCTTTATCAGTATGCAAATAAGCAAAGTCCCTATTTGTAGGCTCCTGTTATCCCAAGGTGGAGCAATCATGGTTGGATGTCAGACTCATGTGGCGAATCGGTTCTTTCGAACGAGTCGTTCGAAAGAACCTGTTCAAAGGTGGTTACAAATGCCCGCAGTTCTGAACTCACTCAAGAACCGGTTAAAACGATTCAGTGGACAAATTGTTCAGTCAGACGAGTGAATCATTTTGTGACAGGTTTACATATAAAATTCTTGAAACCTGAACGATTCTGGCACGGTTTTAATTATATGAATAAATAGGATTTAATATTTTTTTTGTAATTTTTCATCTCACGAACCGTCCGTTTGCAATCACTTTAAAGATGGGACTATTTCCCACCATCTTGAATTAATATAATTGTATCTATTGAAACCCTAATGCTAGTAAGATGCTTATGTATGAGACTCACTTACATAAATTTATTTTAAAAAATACATAAAATACAATGAAAGTTCTAGACTTTGAAGGACTGAAACACCACCAATTTGTGGGGTACAGAAATTTGGACTACAACAAATTAGTTTTTCACTACTCCCATACTTATAAGAATTACACATTTAGTATCTTACAGAGATAACAGAGTTATATCATACCCTATAGATGTTAAAATAATTTTAAACCCCCAACGGAAAGCGTCTCTTTATGTAAACACACCCCTGTCTTTTGTTGCAGTTGGTTCAGTCCGTTTGCCGACTGTAGCGTGTTAACCCAGAGTCGGCGGATCAGTCCAGCTGTCTTTTACATCTTAATCAACGCATATATTGTTTCTCAAAATCAAAAAGCGTCACTTATACGATAATAATGTCTGCACCAAAGAAAGGAGATTTGACCGACACGGAGAAGGAGCTACTTCAAGTTATTGCTGCAGGTAATGATAGCATGATGCTAACAGGCTAACTGCAGATTAACACATTTAAGTTAAAAGTTCAGATCAGGTATGAGTTCATGTACGAAATCTGCATAAATATACATCATTCATTTTAAGTTTTTAAAATTATTTCTTGATGTGGTGCATGCAAAACCATGTTTTCAACAATATGTAGTCTTATGATAAATACATATACCAGTAAAAGGTCGTTTGAAATGATTTAAATCACCAGTGTTTTAGTTTTTCTTGGTGTTTAATTACTATTAAATACTCATGTGTTATTATGTTGGTGAGTGTGTGATAACTGTGGTTGAATATTTGTAGGTAATGTGCAAGAAGCCTCTAGACTCCTTGGATCCAAAGATGTCAGGGTAAACTGTCTGGATGAGGTAAGGAAATTAAGTGGCATTATGCATTTTAATAAAGAGGTTTAAATGTGGTTTAGTTTATCACTGTGTTAACGGTAGTTCTGTTTTTTTAAAGCAGTGTATAGAAAACAGGCTGGGTAGAGAGACCTGTCCAGATGTCCCTGGCACTTGTAGGCTTTCAAAGCAGTTGCCTGGAAATTATATTGATTGTCTTTCATTACAAATCCTTCTGTTGGACCCGGAAAGAAACCAATTGAACAAAAAATTATGATCGTTGTTCTTGGATGGCAATATTTTTTCTTTAACTTGATTTAAGGTATTGTCAAAAATTGCTTAAATCGTATTCACCCTCAGACCATGCAAGGTGTAGATGAGTTTGATTCTTCATCTCAGTAGATTTGGAGAAATGTACATCACTTGCTCACAATTCACAGATTGCCTTTAGTGAATGGGTGCCGCCAGAATGAGTCTAAACGGATAAGAACATTTCACACAATTCAATATGAGTGTACTTGCTGCCTGAAATACTGAAAGATGACTTAAAGCAGGGGTGTCAAGCTCAGTTTCTGGAGGGCCGGAGTCCTGCAGAGTTTAGTTCCAACCCTGCTCCAACACACATACTATGCTGTTTTCATTAAGCCTAAAGGACTTGATTAGTTGGATCAGGTGTGTTTAATTAGGGTTGCAGCTAAACTCTGCAGGACTCCGGCCCTCCAGGTATTGAGTTTAACACCCCTGTCTCAAAAAAAAAAAAAGAGAAGTTCTTTGCTGATTCTTTTGCTTTTTTAATTTTTTTTTTCTCAGTATGGCATGACCCCTCTAATGCACGCAGCATATAAGGGCAAGGCAGACATGTGCAAACTGCTGCTGCAGCATGGAGCAGACGTCAACTGCAACGAACACGAACATGGATACACTGCGCTCATGTTTGCAGGACTCTCAGGTCTCAACCACAGATGCTGAATTCTTTTGGTGCTTGCGCTGTTAATTTGACTGTCATTTATGCTAATAATATGAAAAAATTGACAATCTATTGTACAGGAAAGACGGATATCACCTGGATGATGTTGGATGCTGGAGCCGAGACGGATGCAGTGAACTCAGTTGGCAGAACAGCAGCACAAATGGCTGCTTTTGTAGGTATGACAAAGTTGTGGCCTTTTGGGAAAAGCAGTGTGCTTTACCGGTCAGTTAAAATTTATTGGGTTGGTAGTTTGTAACTATTTTGAAATAAAGCTCTTATTCTTACCAAGGCTGCATTTATTCAACCTGAAATACAGTATAACAGTAATATTACAAAATGTAATAAA
The DNA here is from genome assembly GCA_032359435.1 of Enteromius unitaeniatus. Lineage (NCBI taxonomy): Eukaryota > Metazoa > Chordata > Actinopteri > Cypriniformes > Cyprinidae > Enteromius > Enteromius unitaeniatus. The sequence continues at coordinate 13,709,283 of JAUMHI010000057.1, read as the reverse complement.
ATAACAAAATGCAATCCTGCAATTTATAAATTAGAATTTTCAACAGCCATTACTTAGTAATGTTTTTTTTTTATTATTTATTTATTTTTTTTAATGATAAAAAGTATAATATTTATTTGAAATAAATATTTTGTAACATTATAAATGTCTTTCACTGAAGATCAATTGAATGCATCTTTGCTCACTGTATGTATTATTAAAAATGTTTTTCAGATTTTGAGAGGACTTATTTTTATTTTTTTATTTATTTTTTTATTATATTTTTTAAAATTGAATAGTAAATATAATTTTATTTTATTTACTTATTTTTTTCAGGGCAGCATGACTGTGTGACGGTCATCAATAACTTCTTCTCCCGGGCGAGGTTGGATTACTACACAAAACCACAGGGGCTGGAAAAGCAACCAAAACTCCCTCCTAAACTTGCTGGACCACTGCACAAAATTATAATGAGTACCAACCTCAACCCTGTGAAGGTACCTTTTTTGTCTGAACCATATCCACATATGGGGAGCACATATAGCACAGCTGCGCCTCGGATAACCAGAGTTTGAGTCCTGACTCTTGATGCTTTCTCAGTCCCCTCCCATTTCTACTGTCCTTTCAAAATAATGGTGGAAATGCTCATAAATACAATTTAAAAAGGTTTATTATTGGTCTTTCTGAACCTGACGACTATAATACAAAAAATCATCGAACCATTCTAAAAAAAAAAAAAAAGCATCAAACCATGTACAAAACACTTGATGCACTTGATTGTACTTTTGATTTGTTTGGCTGCAGATAGTGATGGTGGTGAAAGAAAACCCTCTGCTGATGGATGTGGAAGCACTTGAGAAGTGCCGCAAGGTCAGTTGCATTTGTTCTGCATTAACATACGTGTACATTCAGAACTGAGTTGAGATTCATTACAGTAAAACACAGTAGTTGAATTAAAATCTCACCCAACTTTTCCACGGTTAACAACTTTGTTTTCAAGGTTCTAGAACTGATCTGTGAGAAGTGCATCAAACAGCAGGATATGAATGAGGTTTTGGCCATGAAGATGCACTACCTCAGCTGTGTGCTGCAGAAATGTGGCTCTTTCCTGAAAGAGCGACAGGACAAACTTGATGGCCTAATCAAAAGGTGAAATATTTTTTATGTAGATATATATGCAACCGTTCAAACGTTTTGTCTCAGTAAGGTTTATTTACATTCAGCAAATATGAAGGAAATTGATATATTAATTGATATATTTAATTCAGTGACAGTAAATACATTTAGAAAAAATGCTGTTCATCAACAAATCCTGATAAAATCATAATTGTTTCCAATAATAAGAAATATTTTTTGAATAGCAAATTAGCACATTAGATTAATTTTTAAAGGATCTGGTGAAACTGAAGACTGGAGTAATGATGCTGTCAATTCAGCTTTGAATAAAACATATTTTAAAATATATTAATTTAGTTTTGCCTCTTTAGATTTCAATTTCTGTAAAGTCTAATCTAATTGCCATACCATTCGAATTTCATATTAAGTTTTATTTTTTCTTTTAAGCCAAAAAGCAAATTATGCTCCTGTTTTTCTTTAAAATACAAATTGTTTGTACTCCCAGTAATAATTGTAGTAATATATTTTAAAACATTACTGTTTTTACTGTATTCTTGATCAAATTAATACAGCCTTGGTGAACATGAGTCTTCTTTGAAAAAACTTTCAAGACAAATCTTCCTGAAGCGTAAGATTTGAACAATAATGTATGCGTGTATAAACTAAATTCACACCAATAAAATGTAAACTTCTCTCAGCCTTTTGAAAGGACGAGACAGTGATGGCTTCCTGGTATTCCAGGAGAAATTCATTCGGGAGTGCATTAGGAAATTTCCATACTGTGATGCCACATTATTGCAGCAGCTGGTCCGGAGTATCGCTCCAGTGGAAATTGTGAGTATGCATTACACTGACCTCTGTTTGCTCATGTAGAAGATACTGGAAGTTTAATAAAATATCATAGCCTCAACTAGAAAGACTGAACCACATTCAGTGTATAAGAGCCTCACCAGTCCTGTTCTGACAGGGAAGTGACCCCACTGCTCTGTCAGTGCTCACGCAGGCCATCACGGGTCAGGTGGGTTTCATGGACGCAGACTTCTGCACGACCTGTGGTGAGAAAGGAGCTGAGAAAAGATGCTCCATCTGCAAAATGGTAAATAACAGGATTTGTTACATGCCTTCAGCACTTATTCCAAAATGGAAAAAAGTGTCACATGGTTTGCTGAGGCTTTACATTTTTTTTTTTTTTTTTTCTTAAATCTTACATTTCTTAAATTCTTTAGGTGATCTACTGTGACCAGGTCTGTCAGAAGCTGCACTGGTTTAACCATAAAAAGGTCTGTAAGATGTTACAGGAGCAGAGAGAGATGCACGAAGCCGAGTCTGCATCACGACTACAGAAACAAGCCAAAGGTATTTAAACCCAATTAATTTTGCATTACTACAACATTTATGAGTCGTATCATGGTATTGTCATGTTTCACACATTGGGCTTGACATAGCCCCATAGTTCCTGCACTCATGTTACTTAATCTCAAGCATCACATCAAGAAAAAAATATTCTTTAACAACATTGTAAGCTTGAAATCTGAATTAAATGTAACAAGAATAAAATGACAAGAGTCATTAATTTTGTTAATTTATTAACATTTTTTTATTCTCTAAGCAGAACCACATCAGAGTCACTTGCACTTTTCACACTGTAAGGTTTTGATTCACAAAACAAATGTTTTTCGCGAATTGCACTACACTGTTAATTCTGTATGTGTTTGATTTACCAAAAACACAAATCATAAGAGTCATTTACTTCAAGAATCAATTTGTTTCAGGAAATAATCTGCAGTGTTTACATTGTAAGGTTTTGATTAATTGAAAACAACTATATTATGCAAGTTATTTATTACAAGAATCAGGCTACACTGTTCTACATATTTCTGATTGACAAAATAAAAAAAGAGCCAAATCATAAAAGTAATTTGTTTCAAGAGTCAAGCTACAATGTTTTTGATTAACTAAAAGAATGGAAAGATGAAAATCTTTTCTTTTGAGAATCTGTATGTTTTTGTTTCACTTATTTTTTTCACACTAAAACTGATAATAGACATGTAGTAAAAGATTTGAGATTCCAATACAAGTGGATCATTCAACTAAAGAATTGGGATGCATATTTAAAAAGAAACACACACTTTTTTCATTGAATCATTTTATTTAAAAATGGTCTAAAATAGCTGAGATGATTTAAGCTCTCTTTTTCTCTTCCGTAGCTGAGGCTGATCAAGCATTGGAAGAGACAACTGGCACTATGGAGGAGCTCTCTGTCAGTCAGAGTGAGACCAGCTCCTCAGATAACCAAACCCAAGACGTTACCTCAGAGACGGTCGCTGTTACTGCAGACTGAATCGCAAAGAATCGATCATTTCAACCCAGCAACCATCACTATCATCTTCATTGAAGACTCATCTAAGACAAAAGAGAGCAGATCTGTGACGCCGCCCAGAGGTTCTGAAGGTTTCTTCATAGTTCTCATTCCAGATGCTCTTCTGAAAGCACACAAAGTAGGAGAAAACCACCAAAAGCATTCCCCCCCAAATGCACAGGGGACAAAATGTAGATGTTCTTTCTGTTTGAATGTTTTAAATAATCTTTTTACATTATGTTGGAAAAATATGTATTTATGTACGTAAAAATCATGTATTGAGCGTCTTGTGTGTGTGTGTGTGATGCAGGTTTTGCTTTAGGACAGATATTATAATATATTGCTTCAAGACCTATGCCTTAAAATATTTAGTTTGATCTTATGAAAAAGGATGAAATTAATGGATGGCAGCAGCTTATGAGTTTTCTTAAATCTGTAGCATTCTGTAGGTATTTTTGGAGATGCCAGATATTGAAATACAGTAAAATGGTTTCACAAATTAAATGAATAGATTTTCTGTCCACAAGTTACTAATAGATGGCATATTCTATGAGGAACATGTGTCAAATGTTAGATAGCTCTCACTGTGCAAATATTTCAGAAAACACATTAGACGTGACGATGTTTGAGTTTGAAATGACAACGTATGAGCTGTTTCTCATTGATTTAAACCACTTGGCCTGGTCAAATGTTCCATCGTGCGAACAAGAGTGAAGGCAGAGGTCTGGAAATCATCTGAGTTTGACAGTGAGTATACCCGACGCAGGTTTGCTTGAGTCATGTAGATGGTTCCACTGAGACGTGCTTGTACCGGTCCAGTTCATAATGGAGAACTGGATGATGGATTTGGGCATGGATGGGTTTCCTCGATCGTCAGAATGACTGCTAGAGAAAACATGCCAAGTCAGCTCCTGTGATGCATTTGCTGTCGTTTAAACATTACAAATATTTGAAAACTACTTTGACACTGACTGTACGCCTCTTTCTTGAGCCTTGCTGACCTTTAATAATAAGACAGTTTAGATTAGAAACATAAATACTGGAATTTATTATGCTAGCCTAGCCTATTATGCCTTAACTTACCTTCTGGTTTTGTGATGGAGTTGGTCTCCAAAGTTGGCCTTTTTCTTTCGTCTTCCAAAGGCGATAGTATCAAGCACCCTCTGTCTTTCTACATTGAAGAGCTTAAACGCCCGTCGTCTTTCCTCCTGCCAATTATACAGTACCTCACTGATTCAAAGTTTGGAGTATTTAGGAGTTTTTCTGTTTAATGAAAACCATTATGCTTACCAAGACTGCATTTACTTACTTAAACGTACAGTAAAAATTGTAATCTGAAATATTATTACAATTTTAAATATTTGTTCTTTATTTTACTATATTGTTAAATGTATTCCTGTGATGGCAAAGCTTAATTTTCAGCATTATTAGTCTCCAGTGTCACATAGAAATCTTAAATATACTGAATTAAATCTTACCCAAAACATTTCTTATTCAGTTTTACAGCATTTTGAAATATTTGATCACTTTTAGTGAATTATTCTAATATTGGAAGTCTAATATTGTGTGATTTTGGATGCCAACCTTTTCTATCTAAAAACTTCACAGATGTCAAATGGTGCAGCACATACTGGCGGTATTCAGGATCTTGTGTGAAGGGGTTCAGATATAAAGCTGAAACAGAAAATGCATTTTTTAATTTTTTTATGACTTTCTGCCAAAGAATCTACAATCATAGTAATACTGATACTGCATAGTGGGTTTTAGTTGTTGTAAAATGGTATACAAATTAGCTTTTAAAATCTTAATTCTAAGCTATCTATGATGAGAGATGGTGATCTCAGGTTCTCACAGAGAGTGTGGAGGTCCTGCGAGTTCTTCAGCTCTGACACTGTCTCCTCCAGACACCTCATCTGATGATTGAAGAGGAGCAGTGCTTGAAGACATGTCAGGTGTCTCAATGCCCCTGAGTGCAGACAGAAAAAAATTAGTCCTTATAAATAAATAAATATAAAACATCTTTATTGCACAAACTGATCTGAAACCGAGAGAAAGTCATTGTTCTGCAGGTAATGTTCTGTTAAGCAGCAGTTAAATGAAGGTCTGGAAAGCTGTCGAATCTGTAAAGTCACTCTTGTTAGACTTTCAAAATTAGGTTTATGTTTTTGTTGTTGTTTTGTTTTATGGAAAGTGTATCACAGCTTTGTAGTTTTTTTTACATGAATAAACTGTTATACAGTATTTTAAGCTTCAAAACCTGGACAGAAAAATCTAATTTTAGTCAGGCAATCTAACCTTGTTATTGTTAAGCCACACGCATCTCAGCATGGAAAACCTTGTCAAATCAGGAATGTAAGTCAATCCTCTAAAAACAGATGGAAAACGAAAAGGCAATAATCAAAAGAAAGGCAAATACTTTTCAAATTAAATAGTTTTTTATGCATATTATAAATTCTAAAACATTTGGTGCCGTCTTGTTATCTAAAAAACTTTATGTATGTCCATGACATTTATTTATATATTTCTCTAAGCACCTTCTGGTGCTGAACGTGGAGGCTCACATCTGTATCACGCGCTTTGGCAAGGGATATTCATTTTGCTGTGATAAAGAAAAAATATAACTGATGCCATAAGTGAACAACTGAGAAAATGAATTTCTAAAGTGCAGTCCATACATATGTGCAGTCTTGCTGTTTGTATATTTCCATGTCTGAACCAGAGCCTGCTGGTCTGAACAAGACAAGACAAGGCTCCTAGGAGTTCCTAGGAGACACACTTCACTCTTGTTTGATTGATGGCCAATCACTGCTCAGAATCCTTTTGATCTCGCATGCTGACAACGTCACGTCTCGCTAGTCTTTTCTTCTCTCGTCCATCAGAGGGCACACTTTTCCTTAAAATCCTGTTACGCTCCACCACGACAAGCTAAATTGTGATTTAACTAATTTGATGTAACGTACCTTTTATGGTATAGTAGAGCGTTTTGCATATTCAGGTCCAGGCATATCTTTCTTATCTTGTTATTTTATGCGCGAAATAACACGATATATCATAATATTTAATAATAATAATTATTATTATTATTATTATTAATACAAAATTTCATGTCATGTGATAAACGCAGTGAGTTCATGTGACTATCTATCTATCTATCTATCTATCTATCCATCCGTCTATACATCCATCTATCCATCTATCATCCATCTATCTATCATCTATCCATCTATCTATCCATCTATCCATCCATCTATCTATATCCATCTATCTATCCATCTATCCATCCATCTATCTATCCATCTATCTATCCATCTATCCATCCATCTATCATCTATCCATCTATCTATCCATCCATCTATCATCTATCCATCTATCTATCCATCCATCTATCATCCATCCATCTATCATCTATCCATCCATCTATCTATCTATCTATCTATCTATCTATCTATCATCTATCCATCTATCTATCCATCTATCCATCCATCTATCTATCTATCTATCTATCCATCTATCCATCTATCTATCCATCTATCCATCCATCTATCTATCTATCTATCTATCTATCTATCTATCTATATGCTATGTATTTGTAATAAATCAGTTTTAAAAGTTTAGTATGGAATAATGCCTGCTGTTTCAGTATATACTGTACTTCAATAAGCAGTTATAGTATCAGTCAATCAATCAATCAATCAATCATTCAAACCTCGTCAGTCGTTTTCACCTCATTTTCAGTATAAAGATTGGATCATCTTGCCAGACCGAATGATCGTTAATTAACTTCTGCTTAAATGAGGAAATAATATTTTCTCTGACACTTTTAGTAAGTCATTTTCACTATAAATACTTTGTGGGCAGATTTATGCTTGCAACACCCTTTTAAAAAATCACGGACAGCGTTTGCTTACATAAAGTGCCGAGTGTTTAACGGCACAAAAACATCTGTAAGTGAATTAGGGGCTCTCGGGGATGTGGGAGCACCTCACAGGGTCGACTGTTTCTCTGGGTGTGGTTTAGAGGAGACACCGACTGCGCTTATTTTATCATTCCGCTCACCTGAGCCTCTGCCAAAAACCGGAGGCGGGGTGCGTATATAAACACTGTATATATAACCCAAGACGTGATAGTGAGTGAGAATCATTCCGACTTCAAGGAGCATCTCTCCGCAGGCTGTGGGCTATTTGACATCACCATGTATATAAACGCACCCGAATCGTGCAATTTCATGTTTTTATTTTGCTTTTTAATAAAGAGTGGTCTGACTTTGAAGAACGACGCTACGGAGATTTTCTTCTCTCATGTGGTCAGTCCCGTGCAGGATGCTCAGAGCAACGCGTCTCTGAACCGCGCGCGCTCCGGGGGAAGAGCCTTCACAGCGCACGAGAGAGGTGAGTCCACTAGATCTTAAATCAGTCACGCTCAACAACTATCAACAAATGTTTCATTTAAGCCAAAAGTAGCCTATTATTTAACCTCACTGACCGAGATACATTCATTTATACACACACAACAAACTGTTATGGTTTGAATTGAGCTCTTTAAGGTAAAATGTCAAGATATAGTGTATTTTAAGCAACCTGAAAGTAGTCTTATAACCAAATGTTGGTTTCTATTATTTGACTTAACATGTGAAGTAAATGTTTTCATGTTCATTCACAAAATGGAAAGCAAACGGAACAGGTGATTTTATCCAGACATGGTAGGAGAGATTGGGGCTAGTTGTCACACTTTGTATTCAGTTGAATTTTATCTAAAGTTTATCTAAAGTAAGTCATTTGCTGTATAGATGTATTTTATGATTTGGCCACCTCGCACAGTTATTGCCCGAAGGCCGCATTCAATTTGTTTCCTTTATTTACAAAAGCACAACTGTTTTTATTGTGACTGTACACAAATAAAGTTACACTTAAATAACTGGACAACTTTCATCTTCTGAACAAAATGAATACATTATAAATTTCAACCTATTAAAGCAACAACAAATTAAGAAATGTATGCTGAAGCGGTAACTTGTTGTAATTTTGAAGTGTTATATATTTTTCCATAAAAAGCCCTTGGATGGAAACCTGATATGAGGATCAGATATGCTTGATCAGATCACGGACAAAACTCTGAATGCTAGTTTAATGTTAGACTCGATATGAACTC
>JAUMHI010000057.1:13665699-13679058 GCA_032359435.1 Enteromius unitaeniatus | reverse complement strand
AATCAATATATGTATTTATGTATGTATGTATATATATATATATACTTTATATATTCACTTCCTTTAAATACGAATTGCACTGCTGTCATGTCTTTTTCAGATGATAAATTTGTGGGTTTCCTATTAACCTGACCCTGAAAATCCTTCGCAGGCCTCTTTACGTGATGCAGATCATGAGCTGTGGGCCGGCCTTACACCCACTCAATTGGGATGGCCCTAGTGACCACATTACATAAATGTAGCTGTTTTTATAGCTTAACTCCTGTCTGACGAAAACAGGATCCCGGACGAGCCCCCGAATTTGCGTCTTGACTCTTTCTCCTGTGCTCACCGCAGATTGCTAATTGATTATGGCCTTGTGCTTTCTCTCCAACGAGCATGCAATAATTGTGGCAGGTTGTTAAAGTCACTTCCTGTGTCTAAGTGTTGGCTCAATGTAAAGGCCTTTTTCAGGCAGACCAATCAGGGGCTTGTTCTTGCCATTTTAGTTTCCATGGTGTGAATGGCCGCCAACCCTATTTTTTTTCTAACTTGACACTGTTTACTCAATCTTAGCGTGTCTTGAGTTATTTCTATCATTTTAGTTCTAGTGAAAATATGCAAGCACTTTGGTTCTTCATTCATTCAAACAAACAAAGATTTTGTCACCTTCTCTTGCATAACTTTTCTTGCTTAACCAAACTTTTTTTTTTTTTTTTTTCTTGCTGTGTAATTTGTTCCACATTTCTGCATGTATACACATCTGAAGGTGAGTGTGTTGGTTTTTCGGCTGCCAGCGGGGTACCAAGAGTGTATCTCTGTGTGAAGTCTGAGGTTTTGACTGAGATGGATTAACCTTTCAGATGTTCAGCAACATGTCATGAACGTTTCTGGAAAAACTTAAGATGGAGCGAGAGTGAGAAGATCAGGTTTACACTTTTTATGCTTTTGACTTTGACTCCATGGACAAAGGGGAAATGACCATAATATTTTTGGATGATGTTCATAGCATGGCCAATTACAATAAAACATACTTTAGGCTACACTACCATTCAAAAATCTCACCAAGGCTGCTTTTATTTAAAGTACAATGTTGCGAAATGAAATATTATGAGTATGTAAAACAAAATGGTCGAGACACTGCATCCCAGTGTGCATACTATCCACCCTATCTGCCCTAAATAGTATTGAAAATGACTAATTGCATAGAATTTAGGATGAAAAGAATGTTATACACATCAGGATGCAGGCATTGGCTGTTTTACTATTTACTACATGTCTGGAGATTTTGTGTTCCTTTCTATGGAGGGTCAGAAAACGCTCCGATTTCATTGAAAAATATCTTCATTTGTGTTCAGAAGAGGAACCAGGGTTTTGTTTGGAACGACAAGAAGGTGAGTAATGAAAGAATTTTCATTGTGGGGCGAACACTTTAAATTGTAGACGAGGCTTTTTTGCCAGTTACAACTGTTGAAGTCTGTGAAAGACGATCACAGCCTAATATAATATTGATTGATTTTTCTGTGTTATTTATCTGGTTTTCCCCGTGTTACACGCCAGCATCCTCTGAGACTGCAGTACAATGGCATGTCTGGATTAGTTTTAGACGATATGATTCATGTTCATTTGCTCGTACAGCTCTGAGAGTTCGTGTGAAACGTTCTGAGACAACCGCTAACCAGGAACAGCTGTGAAACGGTCAAGTAAGCGCTAGCCATATTTATGCATGAGTGAGGTTTCACTCGTTTTCCTCTGGCGGAGCTGCACCATGTAAAATGCATGTGGGGCTGGGGTAGAAGAGGCTCAAGGAAGAGTTTTGCTCCAGTCTTGACGTTCAACAATTTCTTATGCTTTTCTTGCAGATGTTCTGGTGAATTATTCTGGCTCTGGAACTTTCGAGGATTGCAACACCAAGTTCTTCCTTCTTGTTTTGAGGAAATGTTTACTATAGCAGAAAAAAAGACGGACTTAAGGTCCAATCTGAGTCACCTTTTTCTATTTTTATTAGAATTAGTTCCCTTCGGTGTCGATAACAGCATGTATTTAGGCACTTTCTCTGCTCCAGATGAAATAAACTGCTAAATGAGATTAGGTTTCAACTGTAGAAAGCTTCTTTTGAGCTTCTTTTGCTTGGTGTGTCTGAATGAAACTTTAGTATCATTGTAAGCTGTAAGCTTTTTCTCAAATATGCCTTGTGGTCTGTCAGGTGCCTCCTACTGGTTTGCAAAGATGATTAATGACCGAACATCACTCAAATCCAGCACCTCTCTGCTGTGAAATCAGAGAGACCCTCTTGAGAATCATTTGCATGCCCGACACGTGTAAATCAGATTTTGTGAAAGCTTTGCTGTGTTTGTTTTGGCCATGTTTCATAGTTCCTCTAAGCTGTCGTTTCCTTGGCCAAGTGGAAGATGAAGGCATCAACATTAAGGTTAGTGCTTCCTCTCATTTTCATTTATATAATTAGTAAAACTGTATTAGTTCACCTGAAATGGAAAATTATTTGATTTACTTACCTTCATGTCCAAATCTGTGATTTCACATGCATCGGGTCATTTCCTCTACTTAAGACCCTGTAATACAGCTCTCTAAAGGTTAAGTGCTGTCCAGTGCGTCGCCTGACGAAATTGGGAATGTGGGGTAATCTAATTAAAGGGCAGGATGGAGGCCCATGGGGCCACAGACTGTGGTGAAGCAGGGAAACACTCGCCCTAGAGCTGCACACCGCAGGCTGGCTGTGGTAATGTCTGAGAGGCTAATTCTTCCTCATGAGGAAAAACAGGACCTTCTCTGAAGGGGACAGACCACAGAGATAGAGAATCACTGACCCTTTGTGGAGTGAGTGAGTCAGTCTATTCCTGTCAGAATAAGTCAGAAAAAAAATAATTCGGTAAAAATGATATTTGCTTTAATGGGATGATACATGTAAATTGATGGAAGAATTGTGCTTTCAGGAGCGAAAAGGAGATATATATATATATATATATATATATATAGATATATATAACTTACAGAGTATTGTTTATTACTGTTTTTATTCTTCTTTGTCTTTTTTGGTAAATAAATGACACAAATAACAATTACAAGCATATAATAAAAAAGACCATTTATTTCATTATTATAATATTATTATGCACATCATGGTGTTTTGTTATACATTTAGTTTTTCTATAACAAATAAACTTAATTGTTTGATGTTTATTGCATTATTGTTTATTGTTCATATAAAACTTATGATGGCTTTAAATCATTATGCGGGATTTTATTTTACTACTTGTTTTATAACATTTATATAGGTTCATTCTAAAGTACAAAGCAGATTTAAGCACGTTTAGTTGATGTTTATTGCATTATTTCTTTATTCTGAAAACATTATGTGGCCTTTAATTTTAGCATTTATTAGTTCATTCTTGAAAGTTTTAGTTAGCGAATATTTACAGTGGACAGGATGGTATAAAAGAAAGGAAAGAGAGCATGAAGCAATGCACAAATACAGAAAGAGAGGGTAAGACAGCAGTGATTGATGTCCTGCTATTGAGAAACTAAAATAAATCCAAACTCTGAGAGAGAAACATACAGCACGGACCGTAAAACACAAGACATGCTCTGCGCTCTCCCTGCCTTAACCTCAGAAGCTTACGCTCCCGCTCCACAATGTCAAAGCCAATAATTTAGGTTTTTGTCCTTTAGGATATTATCTGAGTTGGAAAGGACGTTGTTTTCTTCAGCCCAAGTTTGTTGTAAAGGGAATTCTGAGTTTTGGAGGTCTGTTTTATAGAATCAGGTCAGTAGTTTCTTTTGGAGTTGTAAAACATTAAGTTGTGGTGCTCGCTTTGGAGGTGCAGGTTTACATCTGGCCTTTTTCCGAGTGTTTCTTTGCAATGATCAATGCTAAACTATAGCTCTTATAGTTATAAACCCATTTTATTTTGACTAATCAAATGCGATACACTTCATTTAGAGAGAAAATAGCACAATGTGGGGCGTTTGATCAACATTATTTACACGCTACGCCACAAGCATCGAGGGATTCAGAGGCCTTCGTGTCTTGGCCAGCTTTAATATGCACACACACTCAGAGACACGTTCATTATCTGCTTCCGCTCGTCTTTTTAAACTGTTTATTTATGAAGGTGGAAGGATAATGATGTCTTGATTACGCAGCAACAGGATTTGCCTTTGTGCGCTCTGTGAGTGATGTGAAAGTGTGAGAGTGCAGTAAATAATTCATCCGCTTGATTTGTGACACTGTCAGCACAGTTTGTTGCTCTCAGGAACAGAACACCAGATTGAGATGGGAGAATCCACCAAATTCAAGGCTGGCATTCTGTAAGAAAGAAAGGAAATGAGAAAAGAAAAGATGTATTCTGTGACAATTGGTTGTAGTGGTAAACAAAAGTATCTAAAATGCGATATATTTTACACAAATACAGTAAGAACTATGGAATTGAGTGATGCTTAGTAAACTTAGAACAGTCAGAAAAAAAACAAAACTGAAATTTAAACTGAATGCTGTTCTCAATTCTGAGTTTACATTTTAAAAGAATTCTGAAAATCTCAGAATTCTTTCTCAAAAAAAAAACCATCTTGTGCTTTATTTTTTCTGCCATGAAATAAAAAAGATTTTTTTCTTACATGTGTGACTAGTTTATAGCTCACATTTTGCAAAAAACAAAACACTCTAAATCTCAAACTTTCCAGAAATGAGAAAAAAAGTGCATTTGGGGATATAAACTCTCAATGTATCATGTTGCAGAAACAAGCTTCTATAGTTGCTGTTCTTAATAATTTCATGGAAACTGCAAACCTTTTTATTTTCTATATTCTTTGATCAATAGATTTAGAACAGCACTTTATGTAACATACAAACCCTTTAACATTGGAAAAGTCTTTTCTTTGTCATTTTTGATAAATTGAAAGTGCCCTTGCTGAATAAAAGTATTAATTTATTTGCAGAAAAATGAAAAGCCGTTTAATTAGATGATATAATGGGTGTGACTCAACAGATTACAAAGATCTGTCATGTGGGTCCAAATTTACACCCCATGCTTTCCAGGCGTCTCTTTATAGATGCTTCTCTATTTTGGGTGAGTGTTTTTTCACATGCTTTGTGATCCCTAGCATTTCCGCTACATCCATGTGCGGTTGCCTCGAGTTTTGAGAGTTTTAATTTTTGCTGCTTTGTTCTGACTCAGAAAGCGGCCTAACACATGCTTGGCAAATGTCTGTTCGAACTTCCAAATTCCAGGGAAAGTAGAGAATCTTGTTTCATTGTTTCATAATGCAGTTCTAATGAAGCACGCTCACGTCCCTTCGAGATCGTCCTACGCTTCGCTTTCCGGTGAGAAGTTATTCTACGCCCCCGTCTGTCTGACAAAACTCCCTATTGTTCCCTAAATCATGAATTGTATTCAAACTCGGCCAAGCGACCTGACAATGAGGGATGTCTCCGTGAAGAAAAGTTCCAGTGATTTTTTTGTGTGTTACAGTCATCCACATCTGCAATATGTGGGGAAATTACCTATTATAAGAACGTTTTATAGAGACTTTCTTTTTGTCCCCACAAATATTCCTCATTTCTCTCTCTCTGGGACCAGTCAGGCAGATGTTGGGTCAGACAGGAAGTTTCTGTTCTTAATGAACCTCTAGAGAGGGTCTGGATAGGGGCTGGACCTGGATCTGTCTCTTCCGATTAAACCTTACGCTTCATTCTCCCGCCCTGCTTATGTAACCCTCATACGCTCAGTAAAACTCGCCTGAGATCCATCATGTGTCAAAAAAACTTGAGGGAGAGCTAGCGATGGTGCGACTGATTCTAATACGAAGGAAAGGGTGCTGAAATCACTGGATTTTTAGTGGTTCTGACTATTTGCTCGTACAAATCCTCAACATCATGTCTTTTTTATTACAGCAACTTAGCGTTCTGAATCATTCTGCTGTCAACAAGTTGAAATTGATTCATCATTATGGTGTGCGTAATCAGAATGACAAAGCAGACTCTGATATTTCCCACAGTACCTTACAGAGGTCATGGATGAAAGCATCTTGTGCTGAGATTACTAATCCACAACATGTGCTTATATCTATTTAAGAATTTACATTTTCTACTGTTTAAAGGTTTGAAGTCGGCAAGATTTTTTTTAAATGTTTTTGAAAGTCTCTTCTGCTCACCATGGCTGCCTTTATTTGAGCTAAAATACAGTAAAACCACAATTTTCTAAAATATTATTACAATTTAAAATGTAAAAGTGCTTTCTAATCTGATTAATTTTAAAATATCATTTATTCCTGTGATGCAAATGCTGATCTATTATTATATCAGTATTTCATCATTTATTTGACATTGTCACTGATCAATTTAATGCATCCTCATTAAATAAAAGTATAATTTTATTTTATTTTTTTAAACATTAGAGTTTCATTTTCTTCCTTGCTTCAGTCATTCAAAAGTTTGGGAACAGTATGTTTTTTAGAGAAATTTCTGATGCTCAAAGTATTTGTATTTTTATTTGATTAAAAAATACAGAAAAAAATGTAATTTTGTGAAATATTACTGTAATTACAGTTTTATATTTGAATATACATAAAAAAAAATAATTCCTGTAAAACGAAGATGAATTTTCAGCATCATCATTCCAGTCTTACCCGCACGCAAAAGTCCTCATTCATGACAGGGACGCAGTGAAATGATCCTTCAGAAATAATTTGAATATTATTTCTGAAGGATCATTTCACTGCGTCACTGTCATGAATGAGGACGTGAAGCGTGCAGGTTCATGCAAAGGGTTTATTAGGCTCAGGGTCAAGACAGACAAGATAAAACACCGGCAGACTGAAACAACGTAGGCTGAGACAAAATCATAAATGTGTTCCAGGCAAGGGTCGAATTACCAGTAAACAGAGTCCATAGGAAGAAGCAATCGAAGGTCCGAGGAGAAGCAGAGGTCGGCAACGGGAAATCCAAATCACAACAGAAAAGAAGACACGAATGAATTACATAGACCAGGTGACGATGTAATGAACCGCGAAGACACACAAACACATCCAGGGATTTATACACACAAAACTAGGTCAATGGGAGGAGACTTGCAATCAAATGACCCTACAATAAAGTGCTAGCCACATTTTTGTTTTTATTTTTGGAACTAGGAATTTTTCTCTGTTCTACAGAAAGATAACGGCCTACGGGTTATAATGAAAATAATGACAGTCAAGATGGATTTTTGAGATAAATTTTCTATCATGCAGTGTGTAACAGCTCTAAGTGAAATAAAAACATCCTGCAAAATTTGAAATCTGAGAGAACACAAAGTTATTGTCTCTCAAAAGAAAGAGACGACTCTGAATCACTGAAACCAGTTGTTTTTAAAACCAGTCCCAAGCCTTTGACGTCAAAGTGAAACATTAGCATATTGCCCATCCACTTCTCGATCTATTCACATTGGTTCTGAATGAAAATGCAAATTCATTCTTTGCCACTAGGGGCCGGATTATTCTGCAATTTATTTTGAAAATTAACGAAGCACTGCCAATTTATTTTCACAAACCTTGACATTATATTTTGTTAAGGATATTAAATTAAGTTAGCCAGCTCACATAATGATGTTTCACAGTTAATTGTGGAATTCGTCATATTATTTAGGCTAATAATATCCAAAAGACAATGAAATCAGGTGTTAAAAAAACTAACAAACAAAAAAACTTGCCTTTCACCAACAACTGCAGTGACACAAATGACTCATTTCTCAATTATTACTAATTTCTTGATTATTTTATTATATTTTATGTTAATTATATATTAACCTTGTGAGAAATGGGCTGCGATTGAGCATAATAAATATAAATTTCTCAATTTTGCACATATATCATCATTTTCACAACACATAAAAGAATACAACGAATGCATTAAGATTTTATTTCTATAACTGATGCAAAATAAATCATAAAACATTCGCTGCTTACAGACATTTAATGATTTGTGCGAGATAAAGATCTTACAAGATAAAAATTAATAATACACAAAGGGAAATGTAGTCGATCGATCACCGGAGGGGTTGGAAAAATGAATCGTCCAACAAATTTTTTGGGGGTCACTGAACAAATAAGGTAAAGATTAAATGCATATTATAAGAAAGTGATAGTGAAACCTGTTTGGTACTCCCAAAACACTTTGACATGTCTTGTGCAGGACCCTGTCTGAAGAGACACAAGCGCTGACTGATCTGGCAGGAGAAATCGGGACTTTCAAGTGGATGCCGAAGTGTTTCAATATCCTTCTATTGTCCCGAGCCTGCGTCACAACCCTTGAACGAGGATGGAGATGGGATCCAGTTAGAGCTGGCTATTAAACCACAGGCTTGATTAGAGGATGATGGGATTGTCCCGCAGCAAAATGGGGAAATGCTCAAGTTCTCCACTTCCCACTCTCAGGCAAGAATGGCCAGAGTAATGCCTCCCTTGAGAACTCCTGTGTGTGTGTGTGACCCCAGTGAGGGCAAAATATGCATGGGTCAGTGAGTTCTGCTGGGCTGGATCACAGCATGACTGACAGCAGAAGAAGGTTAACCTGCTATTTTAGCTTGGCTCTGTCCTGACGGGTGATGCGCGTCTGTTTAATGGAAATTATGTTTGCCATACCAAAGACGAGTTTTGTGGTAGTGTATCCGCCACTGTGGACAAACATAATTATGCTGTCAATATATATCATAGTATTTTTTTGATATTTTGCTTATTTTATGGTGCTTAAAAATAAAACAGTTGCTGACAACAGAATACATTTGCATGACAGTCCGTGTACACCAACATTTATAATCGATTGCATTTAAAAATAAATAATTTATCAAATAAACAAGATTATATAGTATATTGATAGAAAAATGTACATTTTAATTAATTTAACAGTGTAATATTAAATTTCATTAACTTTATTTTCCTTTTTTTATTTAGAATTTCATTTAATAGAAAAAATTCTGTGCTCCATTCAAACTTGCATCACCAAAAAAATAACATAAAAAAATAATATTTTTAAGTGTAAAAAGATGATTTGTCATCATTTCAATTTAAGTGGTGTGTGTGAGATATATATTTCTTTTACTTTATTTTCTGCTTTCCGATTTCATACACCTACAGATTTGGATGTGTGAGGCATTTTAATTAAAATAATAAAATATATATTCTTAAATGTAAAACAGTTTTATGAATATAATAAAAATTCAATTGCACTGAATATTTAAATACTGAATTAATTATTACTATAACTAAATATTTAATATATTTAATTCAATTATACTTTATTATATTTAATATTATATTTAATTGGTGAAGTTGGTGAAGTATTCTGATTATATCATGTAATTTCTCAACAAATAAAATAAAGGAAATAAATTATATTCTAATATATATATATATATATATATTTAATTTTTATTTTACTTTATTTAAAAAAATATATATTTTGTACAAATCTGGATAGCAGGTTGAGCAGAAATTAAAATTTTAAATATTTATCTATTTAGTAGCCTATGCACCCTTATTTAATGAGCAGCATATCTGATAGTGACCTAAAAATAATGCAGAAACTAATGTAGCTATATATACATTTTTTGCATTAAAAACCATAATGCCATATTAGCTTGATGTGTGTAACCTGGCAGTTCACACCAATAACACACCAGCAGAGGTCAGCAAGGCCATTTACATATTAAACACCATCTGACTAATTATTACTGCTTGATGAGAAACTAAGGACAAGGTTATAGATTAATGGCCAACATACTTCAACTTGAATGGCACCTTGTAATAGCGTATAAAGTGAGTGGGTTTTTCTGATGAAGTTCTACCCTCACATTGAGAATCCATTAGTCCGCTATAGGAAGAAACCTCCCAAGCCCCCTATTAAGGACAGGGAGTCTCCAGCACTCTGGGATTTGGCCTTCGTCATAGGCACCGACAGCGAGAAGGAAGCCATTAAATCATAAAATGTTGACTTCACTTTTTGAAATGAAAGGATTTATTAAAACAGTATGGTGGACCGGGGGGTACAAAAGAGTTTTAGTGATGTATTTGGCTGTTACAGTCTTCAAAACCGTCTGTGGCCGGAGAAACCGGTGGGTGCGACTAAATTAATTGGAGCATGTGACAAACAGCAGAAAGAGTCAGACTTTACAGTCAAATACTTTCATGATTTATTAGACACAAATTGTACCACCAAACACAAGGAATAGCATGGAGGCTTTTTACTGCGTTCAGTTGGTGTGTAAAGCACACCTCCCAGATTATCTCTGAGGACACATCCATAATGCTGCAGTGGAATCTCTGACTGCTGGCTTTAGTAGACAACACCAGCCCGCATCACTGTAGAGTGTGTGTGTGTGTGTGTGTGAAAGAGATAAACTACTAGAGTAACTGCTGCATCAGCAGATCTATTAGATAAACACACACACACTACTTCATCTACTATTTATAAAATTTTTTAATAATAATATATATACACACACACACACATATGATCTTCAACAAAAGCTAGAGTTATAAAACTATCCTATTGTTTACAGTACTGTACTCAAAACATCTTAAAGATGTTTTGTTTTTATTTCTTTATTTGTTCATTTATTTAAAAAAAATAAAATTACATTTTAAATAAATTCAGATATATTTGTATGATTTTTAACAAAAGTACAATATTTTTATTTATTTCTGTATTAGAAAAGGTACAAAAATACGGTATTTTTATTTTATTTTTATTGTTTATTTATTAGAAAAGGATATTTAATTTCCATTTTAATTTAAATCAGATATATAGGTATGATTTTTAACAAAAGCTAGAGAGAGGTACAAAAGTACCCTATTTTTTCTGTAAGAGATTTTAAAGAGGCACAGAAAACAACTGAATATTGCATTTATTTAATTATTTATATATATATATATATATATATATATATATATATATATTATAAAGATTCAAATTTAAATGTAATTTAATAAAATCAGAAATAATTAATTAAATAATTAAAATTTTAATTTAAAATAATAATTTTCAACAAATGTAGGAGTATAAAAGTATTTATTTAGTTTGTTTGGAATAAAAATAAAGGAAATAAACTGGAGAAAAAAAAAACATTTTAACTGGACAACAACGTAGCAAAGACTTGCCTTTAATCAACTGAGGACAGACTTCTTTGATATTCTGTGAGGACTGAGTGATTATGAGAATCATGTCAGTGTGGCAAAACTGTCCAACAAATGTTTTTGAGATTTTGACAGCACATCAATTATTTCAGAGCACAATATTATTTTAACTGTGTATCCACTAAATCAATTTCATCTCTAAGCTATTTGCATTGTGCTGCTGCACATCTTATTCAGTGGAACTTACAGTTAGTAGATTTTTAACTTTTTATATCCACAGAAAATGCGACACGTATGAGAGCCAGAAGAATGCAGCTGAATTATTATAGTTTTTTTAAGAGTTCATTGATTTCACAATATGACATTTTAATGTGTGCGTGTACAGAAGCAGGATGTCACTGTGCAGTTTTAGAAATATGATTATTGTCTTATCAGATGTTTTGTGCAAGTACTTTAAATTGCATCAACATCAGAAACATATGTACAGCATGTTATGGGTGCAACAAGAAAATTGTGGATGCGCAAAAATGAATTGAAATTAAAGTCCAAACCCAGACCGGATGACTGTTTTCCGTCATATATTCACATGCTCGTAAAATCTGCTTTTAATTCTGGTTTCTTCAGTGCTTTTTGTAAAACAGATGCAGACATGTCCTTTCATTTCAGCTCGTTTATCATTTATACTTCTATATTTTATCCTGTAGAGAGAAATGTTTCTCTGTAAAGCTGGTGCTCTGTCTTGTATTTTTGACATCATTTGTGTAGTGCTGAAGATTTTTCAAAATGCATTGACATAGTCAAATCACTGAAATACATTATATACAGTGCAGCTATTAAAAAGGTATTTATAAAAGCAATTATTTTATGCATTATAAAAGCATAAATTACAAGCATTATTATAATTATTAAGCATTATGCATTATGCTTTATATTAATTAAGAGACTTAAATCAATCAGTCACACTGTAGAAACATTTTCTGTAAATGAACAAGACAAAAAACTTTTTTTTTTGCTGGCCCTAAGATACACTTTTTCTTATTCATTAATATAAAGTTGAACCTAAAATACTTGTGATAATAAAATTAGATTATTGTACATAATAAGCCTAGATTAAGGCTGATATTTCCCACAATATTTGAATATTTATGAATAAATAGTATTAGTTCATATTTTGTTCCGAATTAGTTCAAAGGCTTTTGAAATGAAACGCTACAGACTGAGAATTTTACAAATTGTACAAATATTTTTTATATTATGGTTTTTGTTTATTTACTTATAGATTTAACGAAGCAAAATGGAAATCTCCTCGCAACAGCTGCTGAAGTTTGACTTGATCTTTAAAGACTCGACATATCGCACCGCTGGTAATGTATCTTTGCTTTTCCTTTTATTATGTGCCGTCCTATGCAACCCTTTTCTAATTGTCACCTCAAAAGTGAAAAAAAAAAGAAAAAAGAAAGCTGCTTCGTGTGAGATGTGATCAGGCCTCAGTAAATCACGCCACGGGGCACCGCTCTGAGCAAGAAGGCATAACGGATAGTGAAAAAGAAAAACAAACCTTGTGTGAACAGCATCCAGATCCATCCTGATAATTTGGCTAATAAGCAGGATAAACAGAGAGTCTGTGTTACTCACCCAAGACGTCGGCGGTGGGACACTTTGCTGTGAGAGATGAGAATGACCGTCTCTCGTCTTCTCTGCTCTCTCTAAATAAGTCCCTGACTCCACACTCTTTTCCCCATCTGCTAAAGCTATTTCCCCCAACAAGGCATCTGATTTCCTCTGCTTCTTTTACCCGTGAGCGGAGAAAGGCCCTGCTCTGTGTGCCGTTGCACTGCATCTGTCTCTTTTGGGACGTCTTGAATGGCGATGGTGGAGCAGCGCGGGCCGTGATGAGCACTGTTACTCTGATTAAAGCTGTGATACACTACCAGGACCGCAGATTATAGCTAATGGACATTCCATAAAGAATCTTTTATTCATTTCAGTGGGAAGTCTGTGAATTTCTATGGTATATATTGTTGGAATATACTGCGCATGTACCGTATGTGTATGCTCTGCACATAAAAAAGATTATACATATTAATTATTATGCACATAGCTGCAGTTTGGATAAAAAACTAAATATATATATATATATATATATATATATATATATACACTACCATTCAAAAGGTTTAGAACAGTAAGATATTTAATGGTTTTTAAAGATGTTTCTTCTGCTCATCAAGGCTGCATTTATTAGATTAAAAA
>JAUMHI010000057.1:13632985-13665095 GCA_032359435.1 Enteromius unitaeniatus | reverse complement strand
TAATTTATTCCTGTGATACAAAGCATCATTACTCCAGTCTTCAGTGTCACTTTCAGAAATTATTCTAATATGCTGATGTTTTATTAATAAAGTAGAAAAATTAATAAAGTAGAAAAATCTCTAGTTTTATTATATATTTAGTAGTAACTAAACATGCAAATGCAAAAATGCATTTGTACTGTATTGATGTTGTTAGTGGTTCGTCGATGTACTGCACAAAAAATACGACAGGACTGTTAGAACAGCCATCCTTCCAATAAAAAAAGATCTACAGCTTGGTGGCTTCTAGCACCGATCTCCTGTCCTCTAAATCATCCTCACAACAGAAGAGAAAGTGCTGAACATCAACAACCCATTAACACTTTTAACCCCTTTCTGTTGCTCTGACCTTCTCAACCTATCTGTGTTTTGTCTTTTGGGACCAAAAGAAAAAGTCATATTTTCGAACACAAATCACAAAAAAGGGCCGAACTGAAAATCTGCCTGTTATTTTCTGTCATGTTTTAGATGTATGGAGCTGCGGGGCTGGACTGGTTGGCTTCAGTGGACAGTTGTGGCGGGGTTCTGTGACCCAGCCTCCCTCTCATGTTACGGCCCTATTTATAACATCTCCCACCCCTCCTTCAGTCCCAGCCCATTGCCCAAAACCCAGCCACTGTTAGGAAGCACCTTTCCCTCTCAGCTGGGCCGCAGTCTGCGCTAGACTGTGAACTGAGACCCAGCTCTCATCATCATCATCATCTGCACTGCCTGGCAACTTTCGATCGCAACGTGCATGGGATTATCACACACACACACACACGTGTACAGACACACTTTTTCCTTTTCCTTCATTTTTCCCTTTTTTGTAAGGAGACGCTGTTTGAAGTGAGAAGCAACGGAGCATTTTGTGTTTCTGCTGTTTGGGAAGTTTTCGTCTTGTGGTTTTTCTTCCATTAGTGGCTGGTTTGGTGAATGCGATGGATCACACGCTGTTCGGTTGTTTGCGCAGCCCTCACGCCCCTCCGCAGGCCCTGCACCCTGCTTTTGCCCTTCATGGACGCTCCGAGCACCTCTCCTCGTACCCTGACCTCTCCAACTCCTCTCCTGCTTCTACCTGCATCGTGAGTGGTTACCCAGGTGGGGATGGGGGGCTTTTTGGGGGGCACGGGCAACAGCGAGGGCCGCCCATGTCTCAGCAGCATCATCATCATCATGTCCCCCAGCCGCAGCAGACCGGATGGCACATACCGCAGACGGCCGGCGCCTCTCCGGCCGGTGCCCGTCTTGGACTGGGCATCTCGGCCCCTGATTCAGGATCTTCTGATATGGGCCCCGGGGGCCCCAGCCTCTGCGCGAGCACACCGAGTCTCGGTGGAGGGGTGCCTTCGGGGGCCTCCTGTGTTCCCGGAGGGGACTTTGGACATCATACGATGTCTCCAGCCGAGGCAGAGAAAAGGAATAGCAAACGAAGAAGTGACAGCTCTGGTAAGAAACATTTCAAGTCATTTTTATGTTAAACAAAGCAAAGGATCTGATCTGAACAAGTCATTTTTTATAGAAAGTCTGGAGATTTAATTACATTTTTTTTTTTTGCAATATTTTTTGTAATATGATGGAATCTCGAATTGTTTAAAATTACATTTCTCAAGTGTAATTATATGTGTATGCTGTTGGTCTGTAGATAGAATTATTTAAATTAAAAATGTAAATATCTAATAATTTTTTTAAAGACTATATCAGTACATGTAAGTGATATTTGTAAAATTCACTATATATATATATATTTATTTATTTTTAAAATTGTGTCTATAACGTATATATGTTTTGGATTTTGGATTATGTTGTCAAATATTATATTTATTCAAACTTAACTACATTTTGAATACTTATATGTATATGTCATATTTATATTAAAGAAATTATATATAAATTCTAGAAAAATTATAAAAGTTTAAGTAAAATTTACTTTGGAAAATGAACATATGACATGATGCGTTATGATAAATTCTAGCAATGTTTTCTGGAACATCACTTCTTCTATCTTTGAGATTTAAGTGGTTTTATTGTAATTTAATAAGTCATAGTGCATTTTAAAAGCCTTCACAATCAGACTTAGTGCAGAGTTCGGAAACATAGAGCTGTGAGGTTTTTTTTTGAGTATTGTAGGTGTTGGCTGACAAGCACAGAAGCAATTATTTTGGCTAGCAGAGGGCAGATTCTAACTCTTGTGTGGGCATTTAACTGCACGCATGATTCACGTTTAGTCTCATCTGTTTCATCTCCTCATTTTCTGGCAAGCAGAAAATAACGCTTGTGGTAAAGTAACTAATGCCATGGCCTGGGAGAGAGAGAACAGGAACGCTTGGGTTGGCATTTAACACAAAAAGCCGAACGTTAGATGTCAGGAGTGCTGTGAGCAGCTTTCTCTTTGAATATAATTTGTTTGTACGTTGGATTCAGAATTGGAATATACGGTTACTTTATTTTTAGTTTTGCTGATGAATAAACCGGACAGGGAGATATGAAGTAAACTGAAGAGTTTTCGGTTCACTGCAAAAGAAGCTGGTTTAATCTAATGTACATCTTCAATTTGTTTTGTCTGGAATAGTTGCCACTATTGTTAAAAAATCAATTTAACACTGCATAAAATGGATCATAAAATTTCTTTTTACGATCTTGTTACTTCAAAGGGAATTTTAACTACTTTCTGCCCTTTAAAACAAAGTTCAGGTCCACACAAGAGCCGCAACCCTGCAGATGTTGATATATTCTCATTTGCGCCAACCCGAAATTAACATAATATAAATACACTTGTTCCATTGCTGGAAATGTCTAACAGAAGTAGATGACTCCACACTAGAATATCCACATTTACATATATATCTATACACGTTTTTTTATGTATATTCTTCATATATATTCTTGACCTGTCAAATTCATTGCATATGAGATTTACAAATAAATATGATGATGCCTGTTCTATCAAATTCCCTAATGGTAGCCTTAATTTCTAAGTCTCTAGATAGAAGAAAATAGAAGATTTCATAATGAGCATCATTCAATGCAACAATGGATAATTTAATAATCAAAATGTCGACATCTTAAGATATATTGTTTGATTTATTCAAAGCATATGTGGCTTTTCTAATAAAACAGCACATGCCTGGTTTGGATAGTTGACAGCAGCCTAGCTTGTATTTTGTCATGTGGGTTTGCGTGATATTCATTTTGGTTTCTTTTTTTTTCCACCAATAAAGCTGAGCTTCAGTGTGTGTAACTAGAACATTAAAGTAGATGTCTGAGTTTTCATTGTAGCTGTAGTTTTTAAAATCATCTTTGAAAGCTCAGGCCATCCTGCTCCTTTTTTCCCAGTACTTTGCTTTTTTTTTTAAGAAGAGATAAAAGTTTAGGCGCAGGCCTAATTGCTGTGGTGTAACCGCCGTGTCGGGAAGCCGGGAAAAGTTGCTTTAACTCAGTTCGTGAAACGCTGCTCGTGTTGGTTTTTCTCACTCCACAATGGCTGCATTTAGCCCGCAATAAACGTGCCTTTCTTGGCTTATTTTATTTGTTCAAAGGAGAGTCACCATGAGTGCAACTTATATGTTAAACTACCTATAATAGACTATCATCATTGCACAAACTCTCCATCCTTGTCAGCCTCTGCAAATCCCAACCTGTAAATTATACTGTTAAGTAACACGTCTGGCATGTGTTTATAGCCACCATGATGTAGCTGACAGCAGTGATTTGACCCTTCATTTGAACATCCACCTGTAGTGAGATCTTCAAGGTGATGGGTATATTAAAATAGAAAGAGTTTTAAAGTCCTCTCCGTCTCAGTGTATGCAAAAAAAAAACCTTGAAGTTCGTGCTAATTGTTTTCAAAGCATTGTGCTTGTTTGAAAATCCAACCAGTCTGACACAGTAACAGTGACTCAACCAATAGCGGGTGCTTAGGGGCGGGGCTTTCTGTATGGGCTGACCAATAGCAGTTGAGAGGGGTTGCTGGGGGGGGAAATCAGTTTGATAGCAGTTTAAAAGGGATAGATCAAAAAAAGTCAAATCTGTTCAATTTAGTTTCTATTGTCTGTGTGACACAAAAGAAGACATTTTGAAAGTCAGTGGGGTCCAAAATAATAATAATTTTAAAAATCTTTACACTAAAGAAAGAAAGGCATACAGTTTTGGACAACACAGTCTCACGACCAATTCGTACAAATTCGTATGACCTCACTCGTACGATTTTGTACAATTTGCCAGTGACGGGTAGGTTTAGGGGCGGGGTTAAGTGTAGGTTATTTGTACAAATTCATACAAATTGGCAATTTGTAAAATACCTACAATTTAGGAAAAATCCTGGTTGGTTTTGAAACACCATGACAATAAGTAAATTTAATAGAATAGTTCTTTTTGGGTGAACTTTCCTTTTAATATTGGATACTACAAAGTATTTTACCATTGGAAAAACATTTAAAAATGATGTATTTGAAATGTCATGCTGATTTCTGTTGAAATGGCAAAGCGTCTTGCGGATGGGGTCTCATTAAAGCTATTTACAGCTGGGTTTTGGATTGCTAGTTGGATTGGCACTCGCCCCACACCCTAAGATAAATGAACCGAAAACCCTGATGTGCCCTTTGAAAGTGAGTCACGGCAAGATGAAGGCACACTTCTCTCTCAAAAAAAAAAAAAAAGAATAAAATTTCCTTCCTCGACTGTCAAAACAACAGAAGCGCATGTGTCTTTGGTAGGATGGATTGCAGGTCTAATCTGACATTTCCTCACTGACCTTTAATGTTTCCCATTCAAGATTAGACTTGACATAATTGGGCTCTAGCAATAACCGCATGTAATTGTATATACATGCACTTTTATGCATTTGTGTTCTATCACTCCAAAAAACATCTGAAAGTAAAGAAAGCAATTTGGCGTAATTGACAGCGCAAGAGGGCGAGAGGGAATAAGAAACACTCTGCTCAAAATTGTTGTGAGTTGGCGGCTGGAGTGGAAGACCTTAAGGTAAATAAACTAAGGAAATATATTTTTACACATCCTCCAGTACTGTTTTGTTCCATATTAAAACTACAAGGGTAGCGGATTCCATTAACAGTAAGGCGAATGAAGTCTTTGGAAAGTGTTCTGGTGCGCGCCAACTCACTGTGAGAATCTATAGAGCAGTTTATGAAAACTCACGGCTGGGGTTAACTTTTACAAACAGCTGGCATGAACAATTGCAGCATCGTAAAAGATGACTGGCAGTATTCCTCTGCTTTCCTTTATGACATTTCTGGGATTTCAACCCTGCAGTGATTGTATTTAATTGGAACAATTGCACTGATTAGGTTTCAAAGGCCATTTTGTTGACGTTGATGCTGATCTTCAAAAGTTTTTGCGACCGTTTCTGACCGTTGGAAATTGTTTCTTCCATTTTTACTTTTTCTTTTAAGAGTCCCAAGATGGGAATTACAAATCAGATGTGAGCAGCAAGCCAAGGAAGGAGCGGACGGCGTTCACCAAAGAGCAGATCCGAGAACTAGAGGCAGAATTTGCCCATCACAACTATTTGACCAGACTGAGGCGGTACGAAATCGCCGTAAACCTGGATCTCACGGAAAGGCAGGTGAGATGACCGACCGCGACCTTGTGCCTGTTTATCAATCATTCTGTCAGAGGCTACCACTTCTTTTTTTCGGGTTCAGTGCTTTTTTCTATCCAGCTGTGGCTATGGAGTGGGACTATTGTATTCCAGATGTTTCTGCAAGATTTGGCTGTAGTGAAGTAACGGGAGAGGCGAAGGAAGTTCTGTCCGCTAAGACACTTCCGTCTTGCCGCTCCGTCTTACAAATTGGTCTCTGCGTGGGAAGGTGCTTTCTACAGCCACATGTGAAATAAATAGCACATGACGCTTTATTTGTAGCCAGAGAAATATGGGTTGTTGTAACTATTTGATGTTTTAACCAAACAACTATGTAATCTTATTAAACCATTGAAGTTTATTGACTTCTACAGACATAAAGAGATGACATAATGCCTGCTGTTTTTAAAATTACATCATTGGCAGGTCATTCTGGCCTTATTCGAAACACCATTCATAACATTTTTTTAACTGCTCAATGAGTTTCTTTAATTTCAAATATTTGCAAAATGTCACGGTATTTATATTACGAACATGTTTCTAGAGCTTCTGGTTTCGTCAGACTTTGCAGTTGGCCAAGGATCCCACAAGGAAGTGACATCTGTGGCCTTAAATTATGCTACATTCTCTGGGGATACATTCCCAAGGCTTAGAATTAAAAACCTTGCCACACGACAAGTAAGCAAATCCGTCTCCTGCAATATGATCCTTGTGTGAACCTGCTGGAGTTCTGGACCTTTGTGGCAGGAGTGGTACTATGACTCTATGGCCGCCACCATTTTGCACATGTGAAATGGTTACTAATCACAATAATAACATTGCAGAGCCTAATCAAAACAACTATCTTTGATTAAATGTACAGCAGCCCCTGCAAGACAACACTGCTTTGAGATGCCTAAATGTTTTAGGGATTTATAATTAAACATATTCAGTTAAATCAGCTACTTAACTACTTAAAATAAGAATTCAAACTTTTTTATTTATAAATAATAATACATTTTTATACATATTATTATTATTTTACATTTTGATAAAATGTAAAATCACTATGAAAGATTCCTATTGATTTACTATTCAGCTTTCAAATATTCCTCAATGATTAGAGTTAAATTAAAGTTCTATGTTGAATTCAGTCTGAAAATGCAAAATCCATTTAAACTATTTATTTATTTATACAGTTTATATATATTATTTTATTTGTACTTTTTTTTTCAAATAAGTTTGAAGTTAAAGCGTAAAATATTTTCATAGACTTGAAGTCCAATTAATTCAGTATGAACTGCTTAACACATAAACTGTTTATTTATTCGTAATGTTTTTTAATTGTTGAAGAATTGCAAATAAAAGTGTGCAGACTGTTGACATTATGAATTCAAAAAACACGATTTAATCCTCATTCTTGTGTTATTGTCTTTTTTGGATGCATGAATATTTTTTTAATTTCTTGCTTCGGTTTAACCATATGGACGTCTTACCACTGCAGAAACAGTGTTGTTTTGATTCTCATGCAACCAAGAGAAGTCAAGATGTGTGCTGAGTTTTATTGACAACTGTGGAGTGTCTCTGATTTCATTTACACTGAACCAGTCTTTAACTTTACATTTTTTCAATGCTGCCATGCAAGTGATGGTATTTTTATGAATTAATTTTTTTAAGAAGAAACATATCTAGTTTTTACATTCTGTTTCTTTTTTTTGTCTAATGCAGTAATGTGTAAGCAGTAACGTACTCAATGTTTTTAGGCTGAGAGAAGAATTGCAAACGTTGCAGATATATTTTAAGGATGGCAGTCTTACAGTGCTGACAGTAATGAACTTGGGTGGCCAATTGAATTTAAAACATGGCTTGAAACATTAGCTGAACAAATCATTGTGCATGTAATTTTAAGGCCTATGAACTTAACCATCATGTATGATACCCATTTGGTAAAAAAAGAAGTTCAATTTACATTGATTTGGGCCTGGTATTCCTCAAGTCTGATTGCAAGTCTGATCTATAACATTATACCCCTCCATGAATAAATTTTAGTATATATTTCTCATGTCTGATTGCTGATCTTAAACATTATACTCCGCCAGAAATAAATTTTACTGTATGGTGACCCGGTCACCCAGCAAGCCTTACTTGCACTGCAGTGACCATTTAAGAAACAGCTAAATCATCATTCTGGGAAACGTAAATACTGGCTCTGACTGAACTGAAGGAAAAGACGCAAACAAAAGCAGATGGGCTCCACTTATTGCTGATCTGGAAATAGCTGCCAAATACGTGCATCGAAAGCCATGTTATATTTCTAACTTCCTCAGAGAAACACAATTCCAAACTTTGCAGATCATGCCTTAGAATAGCAGGGCGGTCAACTGATCACATGGCACTTTTACACCTGATCGAGGGATATTAGCTTACTGGAGTTTGGTGAGTCATGGCCTGATCCACCTTTCCAATCACTCTGCCAAAAAAAACGCAGTAAACAGGTCATCTGCACCAATGAGCCAACATACAAACTAAATTTCTGAAGACAAATTACACTACAAAAAAAAAATAAAAAAGGTTACAAAAGTTGCTATTTAAATGCCAATTTGGGTTCCCAAATAACCAAATAAATGTTTAAAGGGATAATCCACCCCAAAATTAAAATGTTGCCATTTATCAGTTACCCCCATGTCCTTCCAAAACCCGTAAAAGCTTTGTTTGTCTTCGAAACACAATTTAAGATATTTTAAATGACTATCAAGGTCGAAAAAATAAACACATTGTCTTCCATCAGTGGTTCAATCTGAATGTTTTGAATCAACAAGAATAATTTATGTACGCAAACAAATTAAAAATAACAAATTCATTCAATAATTATCTATATCTCCAGCCTCTTTTACGGGTTTAGAATGACATGAGGGTAAGTGATAAATGACAACATTTTGGGGTGGATTATCCCTTTAAGGTTCTTCATGGAACCATACTATAGATGCCAACATGGTCACTCATGTGTCTTTCTTTCCCACTAGGTAAAAGTGTGGTTTCAGAACAGACGGATGAAGTGGAAGCGAGTTAAAGGAGGCCAACAGGGGGCGGTAGCGAGAGAAAAAGAGCTTGTGAATGTGAAGAAGGGAACATTGCATCCCTCTGAATTTTCGGGAATTCCTGGACTTCACCATACACCGGACTCACTTATCAACAACGAGGACAGCCACGACAGCGACCAGAGCTCTGAGCACGCTCACTTATGATAAAAACAGATCCAATTCGCCTTTCGATGCTTATCTGGGGTCATGTTCAGTTAGGGATTACGTTAAGTACGGACTGAAAGTACAGACTGAAAGTGCACAAAGACCATATGTGCCAATGAGGAGGCCCCCGTAACACAACGCCTATCAGGACGGTTCCTATGAGTTGTGTATTGTTGTGCATTTGGATGATACAGAATATTTGTGATACCTTGGCATCAATTCTCACCAAAATAAAAGGTGCCTTGCTTGTTTTACGGAATTTGTTTACACATTTTGAAAGGTGCTGTAAGTCATTTTTAAAATCCTGCCTGTCAGCAAAGCCAAATAGCATCTCAGATTTGTTGACTTTAATACAGAGCCTATACAGACTTCTATCGGGTCACGTGGATATATTTTTTTGCATGCTATTCCATGAAATAATCACTTGCAGCACCTTTAAAGTACCCTTCTACTGCTCTTTACTTGAAATACAGAATCTAGCAGTCCAATCTGGCCCAACAACATTCCATTCTGATCCTGCATTGAAAAGGTGCATGTTTTAGTTTGCACTGCCAATTTCTGTGCCTTAATTGATTTCTACTGTATGTTTTTGTACAATGTTGATGTCAACAGAATAATAAGCAATCAAGCGTGCTGCCAAAAACATTTCAGATGATATTATGTCATGTAAATATAAGTATTCCTATTTTTCGAAACTCTGACAGCTGTATCATGTGCACACAATACCACATGCTTCAACAATAAACTTTTCATATGTTGCTTGGTATGAATTTTTTTTATTTGTTTTTTAAATTGTTAATGGACTTTTCTTTGAGGTCAGCTAATGAAAACATTTGAGGCTTTCGACTGTTTCAGGCCAGTTTATGGGAATTGCCATCCATTTGGTTTTTTTAGGACATTTTTTATTGTGAATTTTGTGACTTATTTATTTATTTTTTAATAGCATCAGTAAGAATGTCTTGAAAAGTTTATTAATGTGGGATTTGTTTTTAAGGGCATTCTGGGAAAAAACAAACAAACCTGGAATAAAAAAAATATAAAAAGGTCATGTAAGTTTATATCCAATTCTGACTTTTTTTCTTGCAGTTCGGGGGAAAAGGTAAGTATTGCGTGATACAAATCCACAGTTCTGAGTATAAAAGTCAGAATTGTGGGATATAAATTGCAGGAAAGCAAGTCAAAATTGTGAGATAAAAAGCTATATATACCTTTTATCATCTTCTATTCCATGGCAGAAAAATTACAGTTGTGAGATATAAACTGAGAATTAGGAGAAAGTCAGAATTCTAAGTTTATTTCTTGAAATTAAAAAAAAAAAATCTAAATTGTGAGATTTAGATCAAAATTACCTTTTTATTTATTTATTTTTTATTCCAGATTTAAAAAATGTATTCGCAGAAGCAGGTTTACTTTGAGAAATGACTATCTATTAATACTACAAAATAATTAGTAATAATGAATGAATAAATAAATAACTGTAAAAATTATATATTTATATACACTTTTATGTATATATTTACATTTTATACACTTTATACTTGATAAAATTATATAAGTAAATCAATATTTATAAAAAAAGAAATACTGAAATATGAAAGCAAGCAGAAAACATCCTTACTCTTAAAACAGATGCAGTTTGTGTTATAAGTTGATAATCTTAACATGATTATCTTAATTTAATGTGAAGAAACCTACTGCCTGTAGTAGTGAGTGATCTTGAAAGATTTTTTTAAATAGTATTTGTGTCCTTGAGTCACTTTGCATCTGCTTTTATGCTGATGCTGAGCAACAGGGACGTCTTACAGAAGCTGAAATTCTGAGCTTAATTGCATGTAATTGGACTGGACCTTCTGCACTGATAAACAACCGTTGCTGTGTATTCAGCTGCAAGTCTAATCCATCGATACCATTTTTCTAACCTTTCACGCCTTAAGCTGAATGTTTCTATAGAGAAATCCGGCAAGGGTCTGCGACTCATCACCATGATTATGAGACGAATATATGCTAAGGCTGAGCGAGGAGCGATTATACATGAATAAGTCATTGAGGAAGGTGCAGGGGAATATGCTAAATTCAGCTTCTCCTCGAGGCAGGGTCAGGACTTCTGCCTTAATTCTGAGAGGTGGGTGAGCAAACGGATCATATTCTATTACAAAATCAGGTCTGAAATATTGTTATGGTCCATTCTCGCTGTCGCCACAGAGTGAGCCTGCATTTTAATTCGTAATGCAAGCCAGGAGAATCTAGACACGTTTGCCCACCAGGACCAGTGATTCTGAGGGTCCTGCCAAAAGAGTCAGTTGTAGCTTCAACTGCTTTTGACGGAAGAAACCACAAAAAGATATTTTGTTTGAATGTTTTTGTATCACCAAGGAGATTTCTGGAACGTCCTACACAATGGAATCGAGAGGTCACACACAAAGTCATGTTACTCTATGTTTCACATCGAAGCCTTTTACTGCCCTTTGACTTCTTAGGTTCTTTCTCTTGGACAGGAAGAGCTACATTGTTTTAAATATAGTCCAAGCCAAAAACAGCAGCAGACACTACAAGCTTTTCCAAAATATGTGCTCATTTACAGTTTTCTGCTGTGGCCTTAAAGGGATTTACATATGATAGGACACTGCCTTACCACATTTATTTAAATATAATTATTTATAATAAAACTATTTGATGCTTTTAGTGTTTAATACAGAAATAAAGTCTAAATATTTCGAGAATAAAGTCGAAGCTACGAGAATGAAGTCAAAATATTTCAAGAATAAAGTCGAAACTATGAGAATAAAGTTGAAACTACGAGAATAAAGTAAAAACTACGAGAATGAAGTCGAAACTATGAGAATAAAGTCAAAATATTTGGAGAATAAAGTAGAAACTACAAGAATAAAGTCGAAACTACGAGAATAAAATAGAAACTACGAGAATAAAGTAGAAACTACGAGAATAAAGTCGAAACTACGAGAATGAAGTCAAAATATTTCGAGAATAAAGTCGAAACTACAAGAATGAAGTAGAAATATTTGGAGAATAAAGTCAAAACTACAAGAATAAAGTCGAAACTACAAGAATGAAGTAGAAATATTTTGAGAATAAAGTAAAAACTACAAAAATAAAGTCGAAACTACAAGAATGAAGTAGAAATATTTTGAGAATAAAGTAAAAACTACAAAAATAAAGTCGAAACTACAAGAATGAAGTAGAAATATTTCAAGAATAAAGTCGAAACTATGAGAATAAAGTCGAAATATTTCGAGAATAAAGTCGAAATATTATAAGAATAAAGTCGGCCTAGTTTGGGAGCACCTGGAGATATTCCAAAGTCTCAGCTTTCAAAATCTGCCAGTTTTATAGTGAAATACAAACAATATGTATATTATAACATGACATATAAATTATAGCCTGACATACAGTATAGCTAAAATTGCTTTAGTTTAATGTAGTCAATAAATTTCCCGATTACAATGAGACTTCTTATGCCTTCTTATGTTCCTTCACTTTTATATCTTGCTATACATTTGAAACAAAGAGGAAAAACACATTAATTTGAAAGTTGAGCTGTTTTATATCAAAAGCAACAAAGCTGTATATATGTAGCACTATAACGAATCCAATGGAAGACATGAAATATTATTTCATGCATATTGTTCCCGCAAAAATTACACGATATCATTTCTGATAATAATCCCACATAAATGCCTTTGTAGAGTATTAAAGGGTTAAATAAGAGAGCTACAGCACCCCCCAAAGGAATATTGACTGAATGTGTGAGCTGATGTTAAGTAAAAAGTTGTTCCCGTGTTCAGCCTTTTAATAAATATAATTTTCTTGATATTAAGCGGTGAGTTCTTAGATGTCAACCCAATTTCTTGAAACATTTCGACTTTATTCTCGTAAAATTTCGACTTTATTCTTGTAATATTTTGACTTTAATCTCATAATATTTTGACTTTAATCTTGTAGTATTTCGAGTTTATTATCGTAATATTTTGACTTTAATATTTTGACTTTATTCTCGTAATATTTAGACTTTAATCTCTTTAATTTCTACAGATAAAATTCCATATTCTACAGATAAACTGAAAAAGAGCTTATTTTTTTTGACAGTGACAAAACGTGATATTATTCACTTTATCTGTCGAATATGAGCTTGTTCTTTTGACATTAGTTAGTGATTATTACAAGGAAGGCTTGGGGTTCCCTCGTTAGTTTTTAGGTGTGTAAGCCACGTTAAACGTTTTAGAATGTCCCAAGAAAACCAAGGAATCAATGTAAACATTGCATTGTGTGTTGTCATCTAGCCTATAGCAATTTTGTGAAATTATGCAAAAAGTGCAAATATTTTATTTATCTATATAATCGCCCTATTTAATTCTGCAATAAACATAAAAGTAGGCCAATAGATCGACGTAGCTATAATCTTAGTAAGTAAAAGTTCTTGTCGTGTGTCATGTAATCATGACATCTCTCCTCATGGTGGCTTTACAGTGAAGTTCAAAGGTCCAGACTCTTGAACACCCATCTGTTTAAACAGTGCGAGGAGCCACTGATCCATAGCTTAATATTTTCTCTCTCTTTAAAACAAACGTAATGGCGCAAGTGGAAGTAAACAATGTGACTGTTTCTCAGGGGGTTCGCATGCTGTTCAGTTTGATAACACCTGATGAATCGTCATTCGCGACTGTTGAAGAAGTGCCGAAATATGTCAATCAGGTAAGTGTGACGAAATTACCGCGTTCATGGAGGATTTAGGAAAACAACGACCAGATTATAGCCTGCAGAGAACTACACTGCAGCAGCAGCAGCACAGTCAACAGAGAGGATGTTTTCGGCCAAACTGTTCTGAAGGTGTTAACATCTTTTTTTTTGTCCCCATCCTGTTTCATCACGCAAAAAGACTAGAAAAAGTACAATCTTAGAAAACTAGCAGGGATGCCATAGAAATGCTGTGGTACGACATTATACTGTAAAAAGTTAATTAATTAATGATAATCATTGCAAACCGGTAGGATGAACGCAAAGAAAAGAAAAATAACTTGATTTAACAATACTTCTCATCCTGTCTGCATTGTGGAGAGAGTATCACGACACATGCTCTTCTCTGAATGTAAACAACGCATGCAATTAATTGTTGAATAAAGTCGCTATATTTCTGTAGAAAGTCCCATAAAAACCCATATACACGATCAGAAAACAGGTTCGGAATGACATGAGGGTGAGTAATTAATTACAGAATTTTCATTTTTGGGTCAACTAGTCTTTTAAGCATGTTTCATGTTATAGCCTATTATTGTAAACAACCATGCTGACAAAAACAGCTAAAACCAGCCTAGGCTGGTTGGCTGGTCTTAGCTGGTTAAGCTGGGAGTACTGTAGCTGGTCTCCAAGCCTGACGATGCCGCTTTTAACTGGCCGTTCCAGTCTGACCCACTAAGACCAGCCTGGCAGGCTGTAAATGTGGCCAAAACCCCTCTAAAACCAGCCTGCTGACCAGCTTTAACCAGCTAAAAACATATGTAATAATAATTTTATCAGGGTTTTGTCAGTATTATTACTACTGCACTATCAAGCACTTTCAAAAACTTTAACATGATGATCTTTTATTTTGACTTTATTTATTGGTTACTCCACCCATGTTTTCTAACAACACGTCTAATGCCACAGGTTTAAAATGATGCCGTAATTGCATATTGTGTGGTTTCTTAATTTTCATTAACGTGCAAAACAGTGAGCACCATGCCTGGAACAATTGGAAAATAAGTCTGCCACCTGTTCAGGTTTTTAAGCCCTATAGCGGGGAGCTCACTCCTTACATTTTAACAGACCCATATGTGTGTTTTTTGGTTTGGCTGCACTCAAATCAACACATGTTTGTTATTTGAGGTAAAACACTCACATTTTTACAGGCCTCCATAAACACATGAATAGAGAAATTGCAATTAACCACACAGCAGGAATCCTAATTGTTGTAATTCTGTCACAAACACACACTCGTTAAATTGCCTCGCTCACCATTCCTGCAGAACTTTATTTGAAGTTTCTGTCTCTTGATGCGTGTGGGTGAAACAATAGAAATTCTTGTTGTTTTCTTGTCTTGGTCAATACGTGAATTTGCGCTTTAACATTTTTTTGTCCTTTCATAAATTTGAATTTAGAGTATAATTTAAAAAAACTATCATTCAGACTGTCCACATATCACTGTTAGACGTTAAAAATGAAGCTAAAACATTAAAATCTTAACAACAAGTGTGTATTCGAAATTTGTGTAAAGAAAGCTGAATTGACAGTACATTTCTTAAAAAACAGTTTGACTTTATTTGCATTTTTTTGCATGTAAAGTTACATGAACTGTTCAGAATCTGACCAAGAGAGCTGAAGAAAAATCTAAAACACTAACATCTGCTTCACAAATGTCATTTTTTTCCCTGGTGAGATCTAAGTCCACAATCACAGCTTTTAATACAACTATTAAGAGCCTCTCAACAACTGCAAGCTTGAAATATGTTACTGCATGGCTAATAGCTGTTTTTATTTTGTTTCTTTAAAAAACAATAGAATAGAAATAAGTTTCTTAAAACCTATTTTAAAGGCACATAATTGAAGTGCATATATCTGTATAGTTTACTTGCTGCAAACAGTGTAGCTCACTGAAGTTATGTAAATGTCCAAGTAAGATGATTTTCGCGTACATGAACTTTAGTTTGTAGCTTTTGGAAGTAGGTTTCATAGCACTAGCAGCTAGAGCCTTGCTGCAGTCGGCAGCCAGATGTGTCCAGGTTTGCGTGTGATAGGGGTTCCCAAGTGGTCTATCCTGCCTCAGTTCACTTGTACACACACACACACACATATATAAGCACATGTCCCGTTCCACCTGTAGATCTACTCTATATTTTCGTGCCCCCCCACACTCTTTCAGTTCAGTGTGTGTGTGTGTCTGCATGTGAGAAAGTGAGTCTCAGGTTTCACACTGCAAAGAGTGACCTAGAGTACTGCCAGCACCACATCTGTTAAGTTTTTAATTGGTCTTTTGTGATTTGCCCCAGGTTTTGATGGGTAATCCAAGTTTAAGAAATCCTGAAAAACTTCCTTTACATCCAAATCTATAAAGTTAAAGCTTTCTGGTAAATTATAAAATTGGGGATTACAGAAGTTTAGGGTGTCCAACTCGACTTGGAACCTTCCAATTCCATATATGCTCAAATCCAGCACATGCATTGCATTGAAATTTATGCACTTGGAACACGCTTTTATCCGCTTTGCATTACATTGAATACTCATTATTAGGGATGCAAAGTACAGTATATTTGTACCTTATGTGCCATATTCGACTGTAGCATTAACATTAAGAATTATGCATTTTAGTTTAAAAATACTCATGAATCCAAGGCACTCAAGTAATGTGAAAATATTAAAAAGCCTGAATAAAATATTTGGGAACACTTTATTTTAAGGTTGCATCTATTAGTTGCTTATTAGCTTGTATATTACTAGAATATCAGCCAGTGCTAATGCATGTTAATGCCTTATTCTACCTGACCTTGTTCTACATCCTACCCAACACCTAAACTTAACAACTACCTTAATGTCTATTAATAAGAAGCAAATAAAGAACTTATTGAGGGAGAAGTTGTAGTTAAATGTTAACAAGTGTTACCTATTCTAAAGTATTACCAAATATTTTTGATTATAAAAGAATGCTGTATCCAAAGAGCACTGATTTATGGACTTTCTTCACCCCAGCAGCAAGTTTTATTTATTTATTTTTGCATAATTGTGAAAAGATGGATTTGAGCTTTTTTTAAGGTTTAATATTAAATAATATTTACTTTTAAATTGTACTTGTGAAATTAATTCTAAATAATTTATACATATATCGCAGGAAATCGAACCCCTGACCTTGGTGTTGCTAGCACTATTGCAACAGGAATTCTTTTAATGTATTTAGACAATATAACATTTTAATATTGGACATTTAGTCCATTATTAAATAATATTAAACAATAATATTGATCAAAATAATAAACAGCTTATTTATATTTTGGTTCTGGTTCATATCAATGCATCTTTATATGTTAACAGTTCATGCATTCCTGGCAACAACTCCACATACTTATGCAAAGGAAGGACATTATTTGCTGACAGATGCCTAGTGTTTTGAATTTTTATGCTTAGTTTGACATGCACTTTTAGGGCTGTTACAGAAAGTCATGTGTAACATTTGCAAAACCCGACTCAAACTTTCATATTAAGATGCAGCATTTAAAAGTTTCCATTAGATCATGTGCTACTACTGTAGGTTAGGAAGAGTATTAAGACAATATATTTTATGTTATAGAAACTGTAACGCTTGTTTTCGTTCTGATTTCTGTGTGTTGTAGGCCACACCATATTTCATTGGTTTGATATTATTGGAGATTGTGTTGGGATGGTTAAAGACAGATGGCCCTCACATCAAGATAAACGACTTCATCACGTCTCTGTCAGCAGGCATGATGTCCCGTCTGCCTCAGTGAGTTGACAACAACTTTAATTTAAAGTTCTTTAAATGTCTACACAGTAACGAAACATAAGAAAGTCTTCGAATTGAGATGACACTTGACAGATGACACTTGACCTTTACAAAGAGATTATGCATTGTTTTGAGTACAAAAAGAAACGGAGAACTAATCTAATGTTATTTAATTTTGTACTCATGCAGTTTCCATCAAATAGACTTGTTTATCTGCTGATGTAACTGAATTCAGCTTTTTTGGTGTCTTCCTTAAGGCTCATGATTAGAAGTTTGGAGCTGTCAGCTTATATTTATGTCTGGAACAACTTCCGTTTATTGGAGTTACCCTGGGATTCAGCTTGGACGTGGTGGCTTGCGTTTTTTGGTGTGGACATGGGATACTACTGGTTCCATCGATTTGCCCACGGTATGTGAATATCCTGCCAAATTCACTGCTATTATATCCATCCATCTGCTTTAAAGGAAAAAAAATGGAACATTGTAGCATTCCCATTTTTACAGGATGTACTGCTTTCTTCTTGTGAATTTTAATGATTATATTTTTTTATTTATTGGATGGACTAATAGCACTCATACACCTTTCAGTTCTAAAAAACGCTTTCTTTAAGATTTATAGTGATATAAATATATAAAAAAAAAAATGTGAAAGAATTTTAGGTCATAATTCACTGATATTACTACCATCCCTTGAAACTTGCTTCTAGCCTACATTTGTGTCCAGAACTCAAAAGTTGCCTTTTTTTAATCATTTTTCATCGTCATGCATAAAATGTTTAATGTTCCGGAAACATTATTTGATTCTGAAGTCATATGTGCAAATGTTAATTTTAAGTTATTGTCATAGCAGCTGGTTTAGTTCCGTTGATAATGTTGTTTTGACCCTCAAGGATTCAATGTTCAGAACTTGGAAATGCAAGTAACTGATGACTGTTTTTGATTTACCTCAGACTCCATAGGATTTTTATTTTCCATATTTCAGTAAACACATTTATATACAGTATAATCTATCGGCTATCCAGATGTGGAAAATGCATCTTAGGTGAAACGCTTCATCTGGCTGCGCATTTGAAATATCAATCTGTCAAGAAGCAGGCGATTGCAAAAGACACTTATGTTTGCATAGCATGAGAGTTCAGGCAGAGAGCCATGAGACATGTGTCCAAACAGAGGATAACATTGTCACAGCTGTAATCTTTGAGTGCTGTGGTGTTTTTCTTCTTTCTTCAATAGCAGCCGTCGAAGAACAGCATTGCCAGTAAACATACTTTGTTACCATAGACTGTAAATATGCTTCTCAACAGTTTTCTGTCTTGAGACGTTGGATCTTGTCCTTGGAAGCAGCTCTGCAGTATGCTGAAGGAGAAAAAAAGCATAATCCTAGTTTTGGTTTACCAAAATACAATTTTACAGGCAGTGTTTTTGTCTCAAATGTGCATTGCTCAATAATTTGCCCCATGTCCTCTTTTATTACACAAGTAAACATCCACACTGTGTCAGAGACCAGGGCATTGACTTCAGTTTCTTCCGAGTGAAAAGGTAAAAACAAGCTACTGCCCTTTGCTTTCGAAGTATGCTTGCCATATGCTACACCAATTCCATCCATTTGAGATTTAATTGTTGATACGATGGCAGGACGTTTTTTAAATTACATCCTTCCAGACTTCACTTGGACCCCTAAATAAAGTGATGAGGTGCTTGTGGCTGTCATGTTATGTTTTCCATTGTCCCGGGTTCCTGCTCCGAGTCGGAAATGTCATTTTTGTCAGAGGTCTCCTGTGCCCAATTTGTTCTTTTTGAAGTCAGAGGAAATTATTTGTCTAGTTTTCTGTTCCATCGCTGTCCAAGATGACTTCTTTTGGATATCGTATGGTTATAATTCATAAAAGACATTTCTTTTTTTATAGTTACAGTAGTTAAGCCGCTATACCTTTACAACCAGAGCATATTGCTGAGAAAAGAATCTGAAATGTGAACGAAGTAGCAATGGGAATTGTAAAAAATTTAATAGTTCTTCTGATTTGGTTCTGAATTATTTATATGTATTGTATTATATATTATATATATTTACTGACTCAAAAGACTCATTTGTTAATGAATTGGACTAGAATTTTTGCAACCAGCATTGACTGAAAAAAGTACTCTATTCCCAAACTTAGACAAAGTGTATGACAGACAACAGTAATGAAAGTTTAGAGATGATTTTGGGAATATTTAAGATAATATTTACAGTAAGGATAATATTTTTTTTTCTTCATGTTAAGGAATTGTTCACTCAAAAATTAAAATTGAAAGTGCTTTAAAGGGGTCACCCAGTGCCACATGCACTCTTACAAGCTGTTTGGACTGAAATGTGTGTTAGGAGTGTGTGTACACAACTACCCTACAATGATAAAGATCCACAAGTAGTTTTCTTTTAATAAAAAAAAAAAATAAGTTGCCTCTTCTGAAATCAAGCGATTCTCAAATGCATGTCGCTATGGCGCCACACAGACATAGGCCACTCCCACAATAGTTGATTGACAGCATCGTGTCACATAGACTGAACTGGTGTGTTACCTCAGACCCGCCCTGAGTGAGTCGTCATCAGACCGAGACGCAGAGACAAGAAAGACTCCTAAGAGATTGAGGTGTTTTGTTGTTGAATGTATTAATGAACATAGCAGTAGTGATTTACTCCCGACATCTGAGTGTCATGTTATGAAGACCCAGAGGATTAACATTACATTTGGTTCTGAAGGGAAATGTGTTTATGTTCGCATGAATCATTCACGATCCATTCTCACCTACAGAAGCAGTCAGTATAATGTCTTTTAATGAATCTTTGCAAATCGCCTTTCGTAATAATGTGCTAATTAGCAAGTTTCACTATGAATACGGCTAAAAAAGTGCCTCTGAAAAGAGGAGCGGGGTCAGTGGAGTGCGTGAAAATTTAAAGGGGAAGTACACAGAAGAGAGTGATTTCAAAAGAGCTTTTTTGTGACAGGGTAAAATTTGCACTTTTTTTTTTACACAATTTTTTTGGTAAATCTTTGAGAAATTTGTAAAACAAACTCTTTATTACAAACTTTCCATTAAGACCCTAAAGAATCATATTAGCTTGTGGAAAATTGGCTTTGTATGACTCTTTTGTGTATGTACTTACCCTTATCTATCCAAGATGTAGATGAGTTTGTTTCTTTATTGGAACAGATTTAGAGAAGATAAAAATTACATCACTCGCTCACTAACACATCCTTTCAAGTGAATCTATTAGAATCTATCAGAATCTATTATCCATAATAATGTAAAAAAAGTCCATCTCCTGTTATCTTCTCACATCACTCTAAACCAACATATTTGTTTAGTATTGTGATGCATGATCTGTGCATATTTTACTTCTATTTTTACAAGATGGCTCTTTCATCAAGGCAAGTAATTTTGTGTAAGAAACAGTTTGAAGTTAGAAATGTCTTATTGATGGATTTATTTATTATTGATGGAACAAAGCAATTTCTTTTGAGTTATTGTGATGCTTTAATGCAATGTTTGGACTCTCGCATTAAATGTAAAATATGTTATTGATTATTTGATGACCAAAAACTTGCACCAGAACTAAACCATGTCCACCACTGTTATTACGGATTTTACTTCTGATGACTGACTTGAGCTTTACAGCTGGTGGTCTTAAGGTTTAGCTAATGATCCTTGAATAGATTTTGTACTCAGTTTTGGTTCAGTTGGTACGCAGAAGCTTTTATCTAAAGCTCTATTCTTTTGGGACTTGTAAGCTATAAATCTTTATTCTAGCATGAGAAAACAATTTTAGTAGCATAACTGCAGAAATATGACCACTATAAAACTATCCCGACCCTAATTAGTGCCATTGTAAAATCTGAACTTTTTGATCGTTATTATTACATTTCAAAAACTTAAAGAACTTAAAAAAAGAGAAAATCCCTTTTTTGCCTATAATATAGGCATGCAGGGATCTGTTAAAATGCCTGTAATATAATATCTGTACCATTGAAAATTTGTATTATGTTTTTATGTAATTTATCACAGCTGTCTTGAATGACATTTAAAACTAAATTCAAGCCTAAATTGAAGACCAATTTGTAAAGTAGGTGTATTTCTTTGTCTGAAGTAGCCATTTAATATTGTTAGAAATTTATATCATCATAAATCAAAGGCTACGGCTTAGTTTTGGTGGCTTTTGATGTTGTCCAGGCATCTGCTTCTGCGTGAGCTATTTGCATGCGTTCATTCTGCTCTCTTCTGTCATTCTCTTTCGCATTTTTTCCACATGTTGCCTTATTTTCCAGTTCCCTGCAAACCTTTATTGCGACTCTTGGTGGTGTTTGGCCTTTCCATGTCTTCCTCTATAGTGATGCCACACTCCAGTGCAGCAGGGCTGGCTTTCCGACCGCACGGTCGGTTTTGGCAACATCGACCAGACGAGGTTTATGGTTTAGCCCGGACTAGGTTAATGGTCTTCTGGATCTTTTTACACATCAAGATTTTTTTTTATCCGTAGACAGAGAAGTGTATTAAAATAGCTGCGGTCCCCAATGTGCAACAGGAAATATGGTCAATTGCACTGTCTACAAGAAGTACGTTTGCATTAAAACAAACAGATATTTGTTGTCGTTTTCATTGTATACCTGACGTTTCAGCATTCTTAAGATAAAATATAACGTAGTGAGATTGAATGTGGCCGGCTCGCTGACAGCGGTCGTAGCTTAGTTTGCTCTCTCGCACTTGTGGAGGCCGACCAACAGTGATTCTGGTCCCCAGATGCTACTATTTCCAAAGAGCTCCACCAAAACCTCAACTCAACCCTCCAGAAAAACCCATGGGCTTTTGACAGGAAGGCCACGGTGGCTTCTGTTGCATTAAGGCTTCATCAAGTTAGTCTTTCATTTCTCAGTTTCATGAGTCATGAGCAATGAAAGATGTACGGTGGGCTCCAGAAGTCTGAGACCACATTGACAATCTGGGATTGAGAATCTGCTGTAATTTAAAACTGGAAAAGTTTTGGGATTTTGAAAAATACATTCTGAGAATGAGAGTCCTAACAGCTGATATGTAATCCAGTTAACATCTGTTTCAAGTGAAAACTGGTTGTTTGCAAGAAACAAATATAGACATTTTAACTTTCAACTGTAACTTCTGGCCAAAATACAGGTCTGTCGTCCATAATAATGAAAAGTCCATTCACTGTTGGCCTCTCAAATATATTCCTTTAGATCTGTTTTGGATTTTTTTGCATATATAGTGTGCTTGATCTGTTCGCATTTCTCTCCTAATTCAGACAAGACAAGGTTTTCTACTAGAGGATGCAATATTAACACTTTTTGCTTCACAATTCTTTAATTCATGTTTTTATCAGCTGTTTAGACATTCTGACTGCACCCATTCACTGCATTGGTTATGTAATGATAAACTTCTGCA
Organism: Enteromius unitaeniatus; assembly: GCA_032359435.1. Lineage (NCBI taxonomy): Eukaryota > Metazoa > Chordata > Actinopteri > Cypriniformes > Cyprinidae > Enteromius > Enteromius unitaeniatus. The sequence continues at coordinate 13,642,315 of JAUMHI010000057.1, read as the reverse complement.
TGATCTTGGATGTCCCGAGGGTGTGTAAATTTAAAGTAAATTTTCAGTTGTGGGTAAATTGTTGCTTTAAATTGTGGTGAAATTTTTTTTGTGGTCTTCCCCGAACTTTCCCCCACATGTCTTCAGATTAAATGTAGCATTTTTTCGTATTCGTCATCCTTTCCTATCAAAATGCTTGCTATGTGAAAATCGGATGTGATTCTAAATCAAATCTAACTCAAATCAGAATTTTTTTATGGCGGACAAACGTTTCAGAGGCAGTGTGTAAAAGTGATTAACACAATGTAAGGTTGTATTTATTTTTTTAATGTGTGAAAATTTCCGACTCCGTGTTCAAAGACCTTTACACTCATGTTTTTCCCCCCTGTTTTGTTCAGTAAAAATTTCATTGCATCCCCGCAAGTTTCAGAAGATTGATTTTCCTACAGTAATGCTGTCAGATTGGAGTGCTTTTGATGGCAGACTCGCTTAAATAACCTTAGTTTTGGTGATTAGTTTGGCCTAAGGTTGCATTCTGTTTCTTATAGATGTGTAGTATGACGTCTTTAGATTAATTACAAGTCCTGCAGGTCTTTGGATCAGGAGAACCACTTGTAAGCCCAATTTCGTAAAACAACATGCATTTCAAGTCCCTAATTCCCTCTTCTTTTCATTCACTAGAGTCACATAAAGACATTTGAATAATGAGGCTTCAGGAAACATTTGGTCTGTCCAAGGATGAAATTGTCTAGTTTTACCTAATGTGCAGTCTAGCAGTAATGTCATATTGTGTCAGTCTTTATACAGTAGTTTGAGGTTTGGTTGAGGTTAGATGTTATGGGTTTAGACAGGGGGTAGGAGGGTTATAAAGCCAAAGAGAAACTATAAACAAGTTATGGAAGGCAGTATGTAATGTTACATTCTTTATCACCTAATGTTTTACACTGGGAAAGGTGTTTATGGCACTTGAGCCACCGGATTTTCCAAAACTAAGCTTTGATCGTGTTAGAAATGGCTGTCCTCATATGCTTGGGGCAAAATAAGTAAATGTTACATTTGATGTAACCTTGTAAAGTTGCGCAGAGGAAGGTTGTGTAGTACAGAGGTTTGGCTTTATTTGCACATTTTTCATCTGTAACTGGAATCAGAAAGTCATAAAAAGAAAATAAAGGCAGCTTTCCTTAGTAGCAGAAGGTTGCAGTAGCACACATGTTTACATACGGAGCCTCTTACTATCAGGTTCAGGATACAGTAGTGGCACACGTTTAGCGTTTACACAGACGGCGGCTGTTGTCAAGACAAACACATCGCGTCAATGCCACTGCGGGCAGTCCCAAAGGAGGCCGGGACTGGATGTTATTGTTTTGAAAAGGAATCCTCTTGGTGGAAGGCAGCGGGGTTTAACCCCAGGCCACGGGGGCTTCATAAATCTTCTTCTGCCTCTGGAAGTCCCCGGCCGCGCAGGTTGGAGGGCGTACAAAAGAATCGAACCGGTCAGGATGTAGAGCCAGGACTCAAACGAGCGCCCCCGGGACCCTGCAATAATATCAACAATGTCCAGCAAATCAGCCACTTGTGTTTGTAGGCGAGTGTGTGTATGTGATTTTTGGACGAGGCCAGACTGAGTCAGTCTGAGGGTTGTGCCTTGCTGTGTCAAAAATGTTGTCATTCAGGATAGGAGACTCACAATATGCTATGTGTGAAGTAGGGCTGGTTAAAAATATTTTCACAGTCAAAAAACATTGTTTTCAATATCTATTCTTAAAGTACCAAGATCGATAATTTACTGTATGCCAGTGTTTCCTGCGCTGAATTTCAGTGGCAGACCCCACTGACAAATTTACAACCACATGGTTGACAGTTTATCAGTGTTTTCAGTCTGAATTGAGTGTTGTAAGAAGATTTATGGTGAGAAAAACACATTTAATTTTCGCTTTTCTTGCAGGCTGAAAGTAATAACATACTGCGTAATCAGTGTAGTCTGATTCAATAACAAATGACTTAGCTGAACCAGTTCTTTTTTGTAAAAAAAAAAACAAAAAAAAAACACTGCTAGTGTAGTGTGTTTCAGCAGTTTTTATGAAGTGGCCCTTTAATGATTATTCATTCTAAAAATATTCACAAGTTAAATAAGTCTAATGGGTCTTTAAACAAATCCAACAGAATGATTACTCAACTTAAACAAGTAATCATTAACTTTAGCAATAAAATATATTCACAATCTTATAATATCTTTATGAGTCAGTTATTAAGTCAATAATTCAAGTGATTCATTCAAGTGATTCTTTAGGAACAAAAAAGTGACTTGCTACTTTTTACTTTTTTAAAATGATTAAGGACTTAGCGATATATATTATTGTTAAATGAGTGGTAACCCCCCCCCATTTGCATGCATAGTACATTTTTAAAATGTACTGATGAAAATCTATATTTAGCAAATAGTCTCTAAAGCATTTTTTCGCGAATAGTAGTTTTTTTATTAAGTTTGTTTTTTAATGTTTAAATAAACTGAACAGTTTTGCATTAAAACATTCAGTTTAATGACTGATCTATATTAATGCATTGCTTTATTTGGCACATATAAATACACACATCACTTGTACACAGCAATTGTACATCGCACTGTGCACACGGAACCTTTCATCATAAAACAGCTGACTAATATTAAACGATTTGCTTCCATCTTACCTTGCTCTCTTTCAATTTTAAATGCAGAATGCAGGAATTCTCAGGAATTAGAGATCTGCTTCTGTGAACAGGAAACCCCTCCAACTTTGATTTGATTGGGCATGTCAATTATTTTAACAGCAGTTGTGCAAATTTGCCGGAGCCACGTGCATCTGTAATTTTTACAGTTCATTTTCATGCTGTTTATTGTATTCTAAACTCCTGTATGACTATACCTCATAATGCACATTTGTATATAGTTTTTTTAAATCTATTGTTTATTAACGGTTTACAAACACAGTTTTTTTCTGTATTTCAGCCATGACTATTCATGTGAGGTGTCATTTGAAATATACCATTCTTTTTGCAAATGTCTCCAGCAGCAGTTTTGACTGTGAGCGAAGACATTGTGAAGTGTTGTGGTGACTGACATGGGTTTGGTTGCTTCGTCGGACTGTTTGTGTTGGCCTCTCTTGTTCACCGACAGCTTGTCCTCTCTGCCCAGACGTTCACAGTACATTGATAACCTGAGTGACATGGCATGCAGTCTCTCGCTAGGCTGAGTCTCAGCAAGGCCCATGGCATCATGTAGGAGCAAGGGGAGGAAACTCATTATTTAGTGCATGTGATGAAAACAGCTTGACTGCCAAGTGTTCTTGGTCCCTTTTAGTTTTTATGATTAGGTTTTTGAAAGTGCAAATGTTTAGCACATTAAAAATACATTAACATATTTGCAAGTAGAGAGATTGAATTTATTGCTTCTTTCATAATGTTTCTGCAGTACACTGTGTGGTGTAATGCACAAATGTATAATCAGTGTATTTTTTTTATTGGTTTAACCATTCAACTGTTGTAAAGGCCTTTTACCCAATTCATATCTACTTTTACAGATGTACTGTGTCTTATGATGACCGTACGTGTGAGGCTGCACATTTCTCTTCCTGTACTTTGCATCCATAGTTTATAGATAAGAGCAATTTAAGTACAATAGACCCTGAACTTTTAGGTGACTTTTATTGTGCTTAAGATTACATAAATTAAATGAATTTAATAATACATTCTAAGAAGGCTTGGCTATCAATTTAGAAAATACTGAAAATATTCTATCTTGGGACATTAAATATCCACTTGACAAGTATCAAATTTCCTAGAAATCACCAAGAGCATCCTTGTAACAGTAAGAACCTGGCAACCATGCTCAAGAAGTATTAGAAATGTGGTGGTAAGTTTGGCATGAGCAATATTTTAAGAAAAAAACTAAAGAATGAATAAATAAATAAAATATTATATATATATATATATATATATATATAATATAAAATAATATAATATATAAATAATTATAAATGCAATTAATAAATATATAAAACATTTATAGTATTCATTAACATAAATTAAACTATATTAGGAATATAATTATAAAGAAATACAAAGGTCCAGGTATATTGCTCATTCTGTGCTGCAATGATTTTTGTTCAGTCAGTAATAATAATAATTTTTATAACAATATAATATAATGTTATAAAATTAAAACCACATTATAATTTTTTGTATTCATATTAGTGATAATTAATTTTGCACTTTGCATTTTTCAGTTAATTTAATAATAATAATAATACATTATTTTATTTTTAGTAACTATCATTTTATTGTGATAATGATTATTATTATCATTATTATTGTTATTATTATTATTATTATTATTTATCCCACTATAACAAACTAGCAAATTATGATTGTCTATGTATTAAGTATAGTTGCATGTTGTCTGTCTTTAGTGTTGAGGCCAAACTAATACTTCCATATCCATTTATAGTACACACTGCTTTTTGTGCAAACATGCTGTTTATCCCTGTATTCTTGAGAAAAGAACAGTCTCCGTGTCTGAGCAGACCATGGTCTTCAGGCATGATGGGAAAGTCTTTTCTGTGGCATAGGTTCTCATCATTAAAGCTCTTCCCCTCTGAATACTGCCTGCCAAACTATGCGGCTTCCAGCCGAGGCCGGCGCACGAGGACATGGATTGCAATGAGGCCTAGCTGAACATACTTCCTACCGGTGACACCCCACATCAATCTTACACTGCTCTGCCCTAGGAGGTGAAAGCATGGGCTCACACACTCTCAAGCAATGACTGGAGCTCTGCGGGTGTTTTTTGAGAAAAACCTCTCATTTCATCTCTCGACTTGAAGCAGAAAGTTTTTAATACTGCAGTAAAGTAGTATTATAGCTTATGCAATACTTCATTTAAAGTTTGGAATTTTAAGCTGAATTGTGTGTGTGTATATATATATATATATATATATATATGTATGTATATATATTAACCAATTGCGTTAGATCTTAATCTGTTTGTTTAACCAGTAGCAAGGAGGAATGTTTAGGGAAATTGTTTGCGGTTCTGTTTGGTGATGCAAGTAAAATTAAATTTTTTTTGGTAACATTGTTGTGTTTATTTTTTTATTAGATATATATAATTGCATTGAACTTGAAATGCATTGTTAGTAAAAACATAGCTTCAGTTTCCTGGTTCTGTTATCTGGATTAAGTGGACACGTTGATGTTGTTTTCTCACTTTGCTGGCCTGGTGATTTTAACTTCCAGCAAAGCCCCACTGGCAGAGAGGAAGGTTTCGTTCTTGCACTTTCACTATGGTGTGTTTTGTCAGCTGGATCACAGCATTTCATCGGGAACTTCACCAACTCTTAGATTTGATGGACCTCACACTTACACAAGGCCTTCGACTATCTCAAAGAAAAATCCTAAATAGATTTGACAGTGTTTGAAACCTCATTAGAGGTAATTTATTTTATTTTATTTCCCCCTTCCTTTTTTTAAGCTGAATTATTATTTATTTTTTCCGAGGACCAGTAAATTACAGAACAGCTACCATCTCAGTAGTCTAGAAATAACGAGATTTAATATAGCACCAGATCCAGCATAAGTCACGTATGGAGCATTTGCAAATTTGCGAATAAAAAACGTCAAAAGGTGTAAATTAGTCTTTCATTGCTGCTTATCATTGATTCACATTCTCCACATTGTTTTGACTGTATCATTCAGCTGTACGTATCTGTCTATTTTTTTTGTCGTTTCAGAGTTAAACATCCTGTGGGCTGCCCATCAGGTTCACCACAGTTCTGAATACTACAATCTGTCGACAGCACTACGCCAGTCTGTCACCCAGCAGTTTTCCTCATGGGTATGTACCTGCATCTCACTAATTAATCTGTGATCATTTTGGCACGATGCATGATAGATATGTAACAGTTATTAATTAATGAGCTCTAACAGTGTAGGTAATGGCCTGTTATGAAGTGATAACATGTTATGTGTTTATCAGGTGTTTTACCTTCCATTGGCACTGATGGTCCCTCCATCAGTTTTTGCAGTGCACGTACAGTTTAACCTGCTCTATCAGTTCTGGATTCATACTGAGGTACTGTGAGATATGTCTTTACTAAATGTTATTCACATTTTATTTCTATTTAAAAAATTTTAGCAACGTATTTTAAGCATTTTCTTAATTTTGACTGTTCCAGGTTACGTTTCATAGTATGTGTAGCCATTTTCAAAACTCTAACCATTTGTATTTTTGCCCGTTCTGTGGTTCTGTATACCACAGTCAATCATAAGTAATGAGATTTTGAGATTTTATGAAATATTCCAAACAGAAGCTTTACATTTACCATTTAAATGGCCTTCAGTATCGGCTTTACATTCAGGGATCATTTGGGAAATGGATTTGGAATCACTTCCATCTTGTAGAGCTCTATTAGTGAAAACAGTCTTCACGTCTCCAGTTTTCTGAAGGGTATAATTTATGCTCCCTTTATAGGCTTTTTTTGATGTTGTGTAATTTATTGGCGTCGAATTCCCAGTCCTCATCCAACATTAGAATGTGACTTAAATTGTGAGGGAGCTCCTTTCTTTTAAGACAAAATTCAGCTGTTGCCAGATCTCTCATTACATGAAAATAATGGCCCACTGAAATATGGCGCTCACTTACACTGAGCTGTTCCCATTTTGCAGACGTCAGAAATCAAGCACTCAAGTTAAAAACCTGATGGTCGGCTCTTAACACCTGCAAAATATGCCTCATCAAGCTCAAATGGATGTTTATATCCTGGTAAAATAAGTGTGTATGTGTGCATTTAACTCACTGTAAAGCTTGTGCAGTGACACGCATGCATATTTATGAGTGTGTGTTATCAGGCGCATTGGCTTCTATATACGTCTTCTAATCCAATGTAATGTTTGTTTTACTTCCAATCTATAAATATTGTTCTTTCCATCTGGAAATTTGGCCACCTTTCTCTTTCCGTAGTTAGCGGTGTTTTGACCGAGCTCATCAGATAAGAAAACACCATGTATTAATGATGTCTCCAAGTACATTTGCGAACATCTGAACCAGTCAAGGTTCCACAATCCCTGAAGAGCACATTTCTTCAGCGTTTGAAGCCAAGATAAAGACAAGGCACTCAATAGGGAAAATTAATCACATGCGTATGTAAGACTAATATTAAGATTCGGTCTGCCTGTCCATATGAAAAATGTCAAAGGAGGACAATGGGCTAACCCATGATCATTTATCTTTTAGTATTTTGTCTGTGGTTTGTATTCCGTATATAAAAACGACCTGTTGCTGTTGCCCCTCCGTGCATGAAAGGAAAAAGTTATTAGTGAAGTTACAGTTCATCAAAAAATGCTAATTCATTTACGTGTCTTCATTTACTTACAATAATATCATTCTGAACCTGTATGTCTGTATGATTTCTTATGCAGAACACAAAAGAAGGAATATTCTAGTCATTTTTGTCCATGCAAGGTTTCAAGCTGAAAAATGACAAAAGCATGATAAAAGTGGCCTGTGTGAGAAACGGATCCAAATTTAGGTCATTAGTGATAGTGATTCAGTCTTTAGTAAGCTGTTAACCATTATTAATGGATTATTCAATGTAATTTGAGCAGTCTGATTTCTAACGAATCAATCAGATGGGTTTTGTGAACTAGATCAACTGATTTAGACCAGCAGTGAAAACTGTCATACTGTGCTATAAAAGTAATCATATGACTCCAGAGGACTTGGTGTTTTCGATTTATTTTGATGGTCCTTTTAAAACATTCTGTTGACTGTAAGTAACATTGCACCTACATACTGTATCAGTATGAGTATTAGTAGTTACTGTTAGGGTTAGAATAATTTGACATATACTTGAAAAGTTATGTATAGTCAGTAGAATGTCTGTTGGGAGACCATCACAATAAAGAGTTAGCAGATATTAATCAGACAGTGTACTAATAATCTAATTAGAGTTAGTTGACTTGTATGTGCAAAGTTGCTTATTTTTAAAAATGCACCATCAAAATAAAGTGTTACCGACTTAGAATATATCACACAAGTCACATGCACTACATTTATCATATTTTATGGTGCTTTGCATGACTTAACTTGAAGGTTTTGTAATATAATCTGTGACCTTGTGTTTCTGTCAATAGCTGGTCAAAAATCTTGGACCTCTAGAGTTGATCCTAAATACTCCCAGCCACCACAGAGTTCATCATGGTAAGCATTATTACCTTTGGCTGTAGATTTACATTGCACTTCCTATAGAGCTGTATTGCTCAGTTTATCACTGTGGGTCAAAAGATAAGCGTGTATTGTCATTGAGACCTTATCATGTGACTTAAGTAACACTGTTAATACTGGGAGAAACATTTTACACCTGTGAACAGAGATTCCATAATGATCAGTGAATCAGTAACATTTGACCATGCATTCACAGGGCGAAATCTATATTGCATTGACAAGAATTATGCAGGAATTCTGATCATCTGGGACAGGATGTTTGGTAAGTAAAATGTTAACCAATAGTTGTTTTGAAAATGAATGGAAATGAGGCCTTATGTTCATTAATGGAGACATTATACCCCTTTTTACAAAATGTAATATAAGTCTCTGGAGTCCCCAGAATGTGTCTGTGAAGTTTCAGCTCAAAATGCCACAGATCATTTATTATATCATTTTGAAAATGGCTATTTTGAGTGGAAGCAGAAACACTCTGTTTTCCGTGCCTGGTTCTTTAAATGCAAATGAGCTTTTGCTCCCCGCCCTCTTTTCAAGAATACAGCTGCTCCATTACAGCTTGTAACTGCTAAAAACAACACAAGTTTCAAAAACAGTCTGTGTAGGTAAACAGCTGGGAAAGAAATCATGTTACATGTGTGGCAGCAGCAATATGCTGTAAATAAATCAATAAATTCATTGTTCTCTTGTCTCCTTTGAGGCTGGGACTCTGAATAATTTTCTGTGCTCGTCTGTGCACCCAATAGCAGAACAGTCAGCATGTTTTGCTCAAACTTTTACCATTGCATTAGAATTGCTACACCGCTGTCGCTTGTGAAATCAAAATGACATTTACAGACTAGGGGCGGTATTATTATAATGAGATTCTTTTGCAACGTCGCAAGGGGAGCGAGATCAGATGCACTAGTTTTTCAGACGCTTGCAGAAAAGGGCTTACTAAAACAAAGTTACTGGGTTACTCTTTTTCACATTTCCTTAGTTGGTAGATGCACTGGGGACCTGATAATAGCATTTAAAAACTGGAAAAGTCAGGTTTTCATGATATGTCACAGTTAAGCTCTCTTCCCTATTATTTAATGTCATCTTTCTACTGTCTA
>JAUMHI010000057.1:13614995-13632885 GCA_032359435.1 Enteromius unitaeniatus | reverse complement strand
TGGAAAAGTCAGGTTTTCATGATATGTCACAGTTAAGCTCTCTTCCCTATTATTTAATGTCATCTTTCTACTGTCTACGAATCAACAAATGCACTTTTTTGTACATTGTGATGTATAAACACACATGGAAGTCACTTTGAAAATGTGATGTTCTCTGCTTCTTTCCTTCATAGGTACTTTTGCTCCTGAAAGTGATAAAGTTATCTATGGGCTCACACACCCAATCAGCACATTTGAAATCTGGACTGTCGAGGTCAGTCGGAATTTTGTATAAATTCTAATAAATATATTTTTATTTTTAATTGAAGAATCAGTTAATTTATTGTCATGTGTTGACATATTAATGCTAATATTACAATATTTTTAGTTTTTAGTAAAATACTCAATTTTCTTATTTCTTAGTGTCCTGTTTTCAAGTTTTGCATTATGTCTGTTTTAGGGTTAGTTTTTTACTATGGTATTATTGTAACTTACATGGGCTCAGTGATGACATTAAGTAAGCAAACTTTACGTCATTCATAAACAAAATGTTTGGATTAATTTGCCCTCACATTCTATCAAGACTTTTGACTAGTGAAAATATCAACACTGGAGATGAATTGGGTTTCACATAATGGGCTCTAGTGTATCAGACAGGCCTAATTTTAGAGATGTAAATATCCGACCAGAGGCAATGGGAGCTGGGCTTCTCCTCACATTACCGTGCTAGTGGAAAAGCCATGCTGTAACCATAACATTATTACTCCACTTTAAACACACGGCTCAGGAGAGGTGAAAGAGTCCTGCAAAACCAAATAAAGGTTGTGTTTGATTATTTTTTCTGTGCTCTCCTGTGGCAGTCCGGAGTAAGAGTGATCTGATGCGTGTGACAAAAAGCATTTAGACGCAAGGATGAGGAATAAAATGAATAAGAATAATGTTTATCTTATGGTGAAATGAAATGGGATGAAATGACTAAAAATGAATAAAATACAAATCAGCGTAGTGTCATAGTTGAGTGAAGAGTTTTTAGGTAATACTGCATTAAGGATTTCTCTTAATATTAAGGATGCATGTGCCATTTATGGTTTTATAGCTTTATTCTTCTTTTCTTTCCTCTCTAAAGTTCCTTTATTACCCATACCTATGGCAAAGGTTCTGGGAAGCAGAAGGAATTTCAAATAAGCTGTCCGTCATTTTTAAAGGGCCAGGCTGGACTCCAGGAAAACCAAGATTGGGAGACATTGGTGATATACCCCAGGTGGGAAGCCTTTTTTTTCCTCAAGATGTTTCTTATTTTAAAAACAGGGAGCTGCATGCTATTCTGAAATGGATGTAGAATGTATTTAACAATTCCTAAATTAGTAGGATAGAAAATTAAATGGGGGAACCAGTGAACTTTTAAGTAGATGAACACTTCTATTCAGATCCTCCGCCCCAACTAAACACCCCCCCAACCGCCACCTAAAACGACGATTTCACATTAGACATCGTACCATGCCAAATTGGTCAACATTGCCCAACCCTAATTAGAATGATTTCTGAAGGATCACAATTTAGCTTTGCCATCACAGTAATACATTTATTTTAAAATATTGAACTATTAAAATATTGATTCTGTTATTTTGAATTGTAAAATTAAATGTGTTAACGTTTTACCAATTTAATGCAGCCTTGGAAAGCATAAGAGACTTCTCTTAAAAATATTAAAATCTTTTGGACAGTGGTTTAAAATATTTTTAAAAAGAAAAAACGGTTTATGGGGGGGAAAAAAACACTTTTCCAATATGTTCAGAGTCTTCAAAATCCAAAACAATATTTTAGGAGCAGGACTCCTATGAGTTCATGTTCACCTTTAAATATGAAGATCTTTTGTTCCTCACCTCACTTGTCGTTTACTTCCTGCTGTTTCTATAACAGGAAAAAAGGTCTCTCAAATGATTCCCTGAGTTCTCACATAAAAACAGACTCATGTTTCAGACAGGCTTTACAAGTGTGTGCCGATGCCAAATGAATCTTAACCGCCTTTGTGGGCTGAGGCACAATAGGCTCATTTTCACTCGTCTTTAAAAAGGCGAGCTTTTTTGGGCCCGATCAAACAGCAGGCCTGCGACAAGGTTTTGAAGTCTTCTCATCAGGAGAGCGGCGGTTTGCTTTGAAACGCGTCTAACTGTGCCACATACTAACAGACGCAGCTTCACACTCTGAGGAGCCGTGTCTCTCCCTCTCTTATTGTCGCTCTCACCATGTTACAATTAAAGCCACCTCAAAGTGGGCCCTGGTGATCCTAAACATGTGGAGAGAGCAGGAATTTGACAGAAATATCTTGAAAGGCCCTCGGTGATGCAGACCGGGGTGTGCCTGTTGTTTCTCCTGTGGAGTGGAGGAGAGTAAGAGCGAGGGAGGCTGGCTCGGATGTGTTGATTTCTGAGGGAAAGCAGAACACGCTGCGGCGGTGGTGTGAGGAAAACCCACACGTGTCTGCAGCCGAGACAGCCTCAGGAATTCCTAGGAAATCAACAGTGATCAAGTTCTCAATGATTCATGTCCAAAAACACTGATGTACGAAGCTACGAAGAGTTATTTTAGGTCGAGATCCAAACAGTGATGCAATTTTCTTATGTACTGTGATTTAATGTGGAAGTATTGGATCGGCCAAATAGCGAGTCCTAAGATTTTGCATAGGAATGTATATATGTGTTGGTAAATAGTAAGGTTTGGTCAGGCTGTTTTACCAACATTGTAGCTGGTTTACTGTACCAGCTCTGATCAACATCGATTTAATGGCGCTAATTAAGCAACTTGAAAACTTAGCTTGAAATAGCTAGAATCCAAAACCACATAAAAAGCTACTTCCTGATGAAAATAAATGCTTAATTCTATTGCTTAAAGTGCCCCTGCTATGGATTTTTGAAAATTACATTTAATGCAATTTCTAACAAATCTTTAAGTGAATGTAAACATTTCTGGAAAGTTTTATGTTTTGAATCAGTGAAATGAGTCTTTTTAAAATGAAAATCTGTTTTATGCTATATTAGCATATAGCCCAACCGCTTGTTGGACTTTTCATGTGGGTCATGAAGAATTGAACTAATTGTTTGGGAGTCGTTGAACAAATAAAGTAAACGTGAATGTGTATTATAAAAAAATGAAAGTGTGCATTTCAACTTGTTGTTTGAGACTCCCAGAACCAAAATATGAACCTTTCATAACCAATAATAGTGGCACTTTAAAGAAGTCAATTTGATTGCATGCATAACAAGTTGATTTTGAGACAACTAACTGGTAAAATGGAAAAGCTAGTATAGTCATGCTGTGTTGATAGCTAATTGTGTGTGCAGAGCTAAAGCGATTGTAATTATTTGCACGAGTAGATTACATACAAAGTCAATGCAAATACTCAAAAAGAATTAGCACCTGATGACCGCTAATCATGCAGAAATTACAAGTCTACTACAAACGCACAATATTTGCTTTGTTTTTTTTGTGCATGCGACATAACCGATAATAGTGGTAGCAAAGATACAAATACATATTGCCGTTTTTGTTGCATGGTGAAAAAAGACTAGGTTCTAAATCCCTTTTTTTTTTTTTTTTTTTTTTTTTTTTTACAAACATTTATTCATTCTCCAATCAGATTACAGGAGAGGAAATGCCTCATGATCCAGCATCGCCTCCTGTGATGCAAGCCTATATTCTTGTACAGTTCCTTCTTTTGCTGGATGTATATAACAACTTATTAATGGATCAAACGGTAGGTACTTTTTCCTCTTTTTTTTTTTTTACTTTCACCATTAATCATTTTCCCAGAAATGTGCCACACTGAAATGTCACAGCTATCATCTAAATGCCATTTTTCATTGTCATCTACAGGAGCTTTAAAAGCTTTCAAATTTGCTGTGTGGTTAATGCTACCTCGCAAAGTTTATTATCATCCTCTGCCTCTCTCATTATCCTAAATGTTCCTCTAATAATAAACCATTTCACTAGCTGAGTGTGGACAGAATACTTTGAAGTAATCTTTGTCTATTACTGTTCAGCCCCCCCTTTTAAAAACAGAGATGTTCAGTTGCCCTTGTCCATTATCTTTGGAAGTCCATGTTCCCCAGGCATATTTTTGGTTAGCCAGAAAGCATGGCCCCACCCTGCCTCCCTGCTGAATTAAAACGGCCTGTTTTCCTGTGATTCCTACCTCTGTGGTGCTCTCTTAGTTGTGGCTCTCAGAGAAGTGTCCCCTGGATCCCTTTCCTTAGCTCCACCAGCCAATAAAACAGCCGGTTGGTGGTCCAGAAACCAATACAAATCTGCTTTCCCAGCCCCTGAAAACCTCCATTAGTCACATTGTCCAAGGAAAATAACAAACCAAGGCCTTGAGGCTTGTAAAAAGTGTTTTCATACCTTGTTGTCTGTTTGCATTCAGTTCATTGACGACAAGTGATGCTACTGAATTGCTAAGAGTTTTTTAGTTTTAGTCATCTTCGATTGACACTCCATACACGGCTATCAATCCTGCTGAATGTTTGACTGTTCATTATGGAAGGTCGGTGCATTTCGGAAGATGGTTTTCCCCTCCTTTCCCCCACTTTGCCCTCTTGGTCTGTTATTTTTGAAACTGGATATGAAAAGGCTTTAAAAATTAACCAATCAAAACAGATTCCCCCCCCCCTTTTTGTTAATTGTTGAAAAACGAGCCAGCGCTTCAGGGCTGAGGTCTGGGATCTGGATTCTATCTGGTGACACACGGGAAAAAAGTCTGTAATTGTTTGCTGGTGTCATATCAAAGACGTTATGAGGTCAGTCACCTGACTTAACCACTGCTGAGTATGATGGGTTAGCAAGGTCAAGAAAACCTCATTAGCATCATACCTTGTAATAGCAGCAAATTATCACCAGATTATGATTTCAGTGTAAATCCAGCCGTGGAGGTGTGCCAATTCAGTCATAGATGATACTTCTTTAATGGCTGACCTTGAGTTCTTGGACTGCCAAGATAGTATTACTCAACTGTCCTGACACCTAAATGTTTGTTAGGTCACTTTTATTCAGCTGTTTTGCTTGCAAAGTTATTTGAGTTAGAGTTGTTATTATTGAGTAAGATGAAAGAAGGTTTTTAAAATTATGACCTAAATTGTTGTTCCTAAATTGTCTTTTCATTTGCAAAAATAGATAACTCTATTTTTAACAATTCTCAAAAATAATTTGCCCTTTCAGTCGGTCACTACGAATCGGGATCTCACCAGAGAGACCAATCTACTTTGAGTGTAACAAAACAAGCCAATGTGCATTGCCATGCACTGATTGCATCTAGCTGCAACTGATCACTGTGTGAGTATAAGTGAGCAGGTGGTGCATGCATCATTTATCCTTTTGCTTCGGAGCTGAGAGGTGGTGCATCACTACTGCTCATTCTCTTCTAGTAAGTTGACGGAACAAGTGCGGGTGTTACGTCCCGGCACCTGGGGCGGCACTGCAGCTGGTGGTATCAGAGTTGATTTTAGGATCACTGTGAGCTTCCCCAAAAGGGAGTTTTCACTACTCAAGCTCTACAGATGTCTGCTAGTGGGGCGCCATGAGTCAGCGCCTAAGGTGAAGCGACACCTCTAGTTGAGTGAGCACATCCAGCATGAGCCGTGTGGCGCTTTGGTAGGAATCCTGATTTATTGGTCATCAACGTGACTCATAGTTGAATGACTAAAAGGGAATGTCTCGGTTACGTATGGAACCCTCGTTCCCTGAAGGAGGGAATGGAGACATCATGTCCCATCGCCACAGCCACTGTACCTCAGCTGAGCTGCTGGGCCTAGCTTGGCTTCTCAGCAAAAACATATAAGATGCATGCACCAGCTGCTCACTTATACTCACACATTGATCAGTTGCAGCTGGATGCAATCAGTGTATGCCAATACCCATTGGAGATTGGTCTCTCTGGCAAGATCCCGGTTCGTCGATCACCGACGTGATGTCTCTGTTCCCTCCTTCAGGGAACGAGGGTTCCATACGTAACCAAGGTTTTTTTTATTGCGCTTTCCAGTTAATCTCAGTCAAACTGCAGTTGGGTTATTTTGATAAGTTAAAAAATAACTTAAAAAACACAATAACAAGTGAACACAATATAAAACAATAAAAAACATGTTTTTTTTATTTATCTGTACCATATTAATGTATATATATATATATATATATATGTGTGTTTATATGATATGTAACTTTATTTCTACTGTATTACTCATCTTTCACCTGCAGATACTTTCTGAGATGACTGTCCTTCTTTTGACTACCTACGTATTACTTTCTCTAACCTCTCTGGGCTTCCTGATCGATCAGAGGTACAGCTCCTCTAACTATGTCCTGTTTTTATTTTATTTAATTTTAATGCTAAGTTCAGTTTTCTGACTAAAGCTAACCCTTTTAATGAACCATTATTTTTCCCAGTAAACCGGCTTTTAAAAATGTATTTACTGTACACACTAAATGGATGTTATATTATATTTAAAAAAATATATATTTATATAAGAAAAATATTTTGTTGTGCCTTTCAATCAGGGCTAATGCAGCTGAAATGGAGATGCTGAGATGTGTTTTGATAATGGCTTTTCAGCGGTTTGGTTACATCAAGCCTCTGGTGCCTCTGTTGGCTTTTCCGATTGAAGTAAGTTTGAATGACACATACATCATTACCATGAGTCTCTATTACAGATATCCAGCTTCCTTTTAAACCCTTTGGATCATTTTCAAAAGATGCTGAAGAACATGATCATCAGGTTTTACACTAACTTGAGTTCATGCTGCTCAAATGCTGCACAAACTGATTTTCCAATGAAGCTTTTGACTCAAATTTGGATGCTTAAATTATAGAAATAGAGTTATTTACACTAGTGCTTTTAGACTTATGTATGTGTGTTAACTCCTTCCTTAATGTATGTGTGTTTGAGTGTGTGTGTGTGTGTTTCGGATCTGGCAACGGGTCTCTATACACTCCTCAGTGATGTATGACTCCAGATGCATGGCCCAATTGACCATAAAATTGCTGTGTGTGTTTCTGGCACTTGCAGCGTGGGCCGTGCATCTCAGCTGACCTTTCATTAGCACGTCACCTCTCTCTTCACGACCCTCCATCCCTCCCTCCAGCTCTCCTCTTCTCACCATCCCAGCTTTATGCAAAGGCAACGTTTCTGGAATCAATTAAACACGTCTGCGGCTCGCCGTGGAAGACTGATTAGATTTACACAAGAGCTGAATTGCTCATTTTACTTTGTGAGCGTGCATCTGTGAGCTCAGGTGCTGAAGTGCCCACAGAACAGTTTTAGTAGTGTCATATTTTTCTGTGGACTGTACCCCTAGACTCCACCTGATTTAATGTGTTTCTGTTGTAACAGGCCAAGGAAAGCGATTCATTTTCCTTTAGACTGGTCTATTTGCAGCAGTGCCATTACTACCCTTCAGAAACATTATCATTTGCTAAAAATTGCACTGTCAGTTCCACACTCATCCCAGCTTCTGTTTATTTCAGCTAGTGGATGATGTTCTTCCATTTCTGGCTGTTTTTTTCCATTCTTTGTTTTTCCACCTATCAAAGCTAATATTTGTCCTCATTTCTCAAGGGCGAAAGAAAAATTGTACCGCTGCAAAGAACCACCACACTTTTTTTTTTTTTAAAGTAAAAGGTTAAGATAATATTATCAAGATCAGCTTTACACAAAAGCTGCAGTCAGCAGTGCCGCTGGCTTATCTTTTCACAGCACCACAGGAGAGGACCTCTGGAGCTTGGAGCCTGAATTAGACTGATAAGAAGAGTATTAGCAAGTAGTTCAGGTGATTTGGCACTTTTGATTCCACCGTTAGTTCCCAGGTAAGGATTGAGGATTATGGATTGATTTGGATAGTCCTCCTTTGATAGATTTTTGAAAATTACCCTTCATGCATTGTGTAGCACAGCTCTACGTGAATGAAAACATCCTGCAAAATCTGAAAGTGCGCTGTGTATACAGTTATTGTCTCTCAAAAGAAAAAGTAGACTAAAATGAATCCCAAGCTGTTTCATGTTGACATCAGCATGAAATATTAGCATATTGCCTGCCCACTTGGTCTTTTTATGATGGTCTGAATGAAAATGCAAATTCATTCTTTGCCACTAGGTGGAGTTTTTTGAGCGTTAAAAGCTCACAAACACTGCTTTAAATTAAATCTACCAATCAATGGAGGGGTTTGGAGAAAGAATCGTTTTGGAGTCATTGAACAAATAAGGTCAAAATAAATGGCCATCTGCTTTTAAATTTTTTTTAGTACTCAACCCACTAGGAAATATCACAGTTCCTTTCCAGTCATCTCTTGCCCATCTAATCACATCTCGGACATAAAATTAGTATTTTATGATCTTTTATGATTTTATATCTTAAAATCGCCCCTCTTGATTTAAGAAACCTAGTGCTAATATTTTCTGGAGCTTTCAGGGGCTTCAGGTTGCTAAGCAGGCTGCCATGGTGAACCAAACGTTCCTTACAAGCCCCAGGAGACCTATCCATCTTTGGCCTTGTCTCAGGAATCCCATTGAACTGATTTACAGAAAGTCCAGGGAGAGTCACACGAGGCTGCCACGACGCCCTTCACCACAGCATCAAAGCGCTCAGAGCCAGGTCGAACCAGGCTTCAGTCTCTCAGCTTCTTTTCAGAGAATTGGGGCTCGTTTGACTGCCAAAAGCAGTAGGGGGTTTCAGTAATGGGTCACCACTGCCACCTCAGCTCAGAGTCATGGACGAGTGCTTGAACTGTGGAACTTGCGTGTCGTGTGTGAGTTAAGCCAATATTTTCTGTATAGTAGTCTAAGGTGTGTTTACAATTCTGAGAAAAAAAGTTGAATTGTAAGTTTTTATCTTGTAATTCTGACTTTCTAACTTGCAATTGTGAGAAATAAAAAGTCACAATAACCTTTTTAAAGATATTTTACTTAGTGGCGGAAACGGGCTTCCTTAAAAAAATAGTTAAATGTTATTGCAATTGTAATAAAATTTTAAAATGTAATTTATTCCTGTGACACAATGCTTAATTTTTTTGTAGCATTATTACTCCAGACTTCAGTGTCATGTCATCCTTCAGAAATAATTCTAATACGCCGATTTAGTGCTCAAGAGACACTTCCTATCACTATCAATGCAGAAAATAGTTCTGTTTAATATTTATTAAACCGTCTAACTAAGAGGCATCATGCATTACCACCATGTAGGAATCCACAGGCTGAAAAAGTCCCATTGCTAGTCATACATCACTGAGGTGACAGCAGAGATTTAGTCCTGTTTGCTTTTGACCCAAAACTGCAGCTGCCCTGAAGTCTCGACTCTTTGCTTATTAAACTGAATGTATGCTGCTCTGCAACTCTGCATGTATCTTTGGATTTATTTCTATCACTTTCATGTGTGTAAAAGAGAAAAAAACTGAGGGAGACAGAAGTAGAGACACAAGTGGTCATCTGAGACAGCATGAGCAGTAAAAAGAAGGGAAAAATAGAATATCAGAATGTACACATCTCATGTGTTTTTTCACTTAAAATATGCCTGCAGAGGAAAATCTGAGAGGAAAAAAACTCACAGATTGATTGAAATATATGTCAGTTTGTCATTTTTAGGTTGCATTCTCTGATTTGTGAGTTTTTCCAAAGCTCTTAAGACAGTTATGCATATAATTCCTTAAAGAAAACCTGTAGTATTGTAAGTGTTTTATTTAAATTTATTTATGATGCTCGACTAAAACACAGTGTAGATAAAAATGTGGGTTGCACTACTAATAATTGCATAATTTTACAAGAATTAGATTAGAAATACTTTAAAAGAAACTATTTGAATGTGAGTAAATTACATGCATTGAAAAAATGTCATTGGAATTTGATGGGTGGATTCAGGTAGCTTGAGGTCAGGAAGCACAGGCCATGCCTTTTCCCTTTGTTTGTCTCTCGCTCTCTCTGTCTCTCTTCTCTCAGAGGGAAACAGCTGTGCTGCTCCTGAGGAAACTCTGGTTATTTCCCATTGGAGAGGTAGTTCTGATAGATAGAATATGATTTTGGACTCTGTTTAGAGCTCGGATGCAGTTTATGGTCTAGAACGCAAGGAAGGAGGGGCAGATAAGGTTACAGCTTTTTGGAAGAATGTCACTTTTGGCCTCTTTCCACAGTGGCTTCTGTGAACCCCAACTCCAAATGCATCATGGGAGATTATTTGGCCACATGCTTGACCTATTTGCTTTAATTCTTTTTTTTTTTTGTAGTACATTCTTCTGGTATGTGACATTAAGGTTTCTCACAATTAATCACTTCAAATAAGGTTTTGACTTATAAACATCAATTTAGTGCACAGTGTAAATTGTAACAAAATCTTACAATATATTTATTGTTATATTCTCAGATATTTACATGTTTGCACGTAACCTGTGATTCATAAGCTTACAAATAAATATATATTTTTAAATGCACAAATTTAAATTTAAATATGGTAAAAAAATGTGTGCATTATTATAGAATAATTAAGACATTTAGTAATTAATGTTTATAAACTGGAATTAGCATAGTATTATTAACCTATTTGGTGTTTAAATGTTAATATCTTACTGTTTTCCGCAGGCCTTTGTCTTAATCTCTGTAGTCTACTGGAGTCTACAGTGTGTGAACCAGAGAATAAACAGAATGAAGAAACAAAACTAGATAAGAGTCGACTGACACCAACAGCAAACAACCTCATACTGACACGTTACACACGAACGGTTTACAATTCAGCGTCTTGCATCAGTGACATATTCCATGCATTTAACTTGACCACAAAACTACTGCTCTCATACACTTTTCACACTGGTTATAGTCTGGCATCGAAGAGATGGTATAAACATTTCCTGAAATTTGTAGTTCTCAGCTTAAAATTAACTTCTAAGCCATAATCAGTGCATGTGGTGCCTTAAATACAAAGGGTACCTACTAGCTGTAGCTGTATGCATGCATAGTATTATGTGAAATTTGTCAAATAACACTAATACAACAACTAGTGCATTGTGAAGAACTTATTAGAAGAAGAAATTATCCACCAATTTGACGTAATGTACAGAATTTACCTGACCTTTTACAGACTGACCAACATGCTTTTATGTGAATGTGTACTTAATTGTAACATAAAATATTCTATAGCTACTGTATATGTATGTAAGTATTGTTTTAGTAAAACTCAGTCTGAATAAACCAAAAAAAAATTGGTCGTTAGCTATGGTGTGATTTGTGTAATTATACAAGCAAACACCAGGTGGTGCTAGCAGGTCCCTTAAAACTGTGGTCCCATTTCATTCAATAGCCTGCATGTGTTTATTGATCATTTCAATGCTTGTCAGGGCTAGTTTCACTAGGGAGCAATTACACCACCACTCTCACATGAGCTGACTGTTTTGATTAGTTCATAATAAAGAACCTTGGTATATTTTAAAAACTGAAACCACTGCAGACAGTGTGCAGTCAGTCAGCAAGACAAATAATGCAACAAAAAGAAAAACAATCTGCCTCCCAACAAAATAAGAACACTCAAGTATAAAACTATATTTAATTCTATTATCTTTCTCAAGGCTTGTGATTTAAAATGGCTCCTTTCTGACATGAAATGATATGTTGTCACTACTTCATAGTTGCACAATTTCATAACATCTGGATTTCACACCTGGAATAAAGTATGGTGGCTTGCCTAAGTGGTGTAAATAATTAATGAATGTGTTAGATGTCTTGCGAACAGATCCCTGGAGGTGTGTCTGAATTTAATATGTTGCTTAAGTGTTATTATTCATTAGGTTATCAGAATCTACAGAATATTGACACATTTTCCCCCACTGTGAAACCATCTAAAACGTCACTAACTGGTTTACTTCATTTTTATGGATTATGTACCACATTTTCCTCTAATGTAATATATTGTAACATGGCTATATGTAATATAGGCAGTTTGCATCTAATATGGATTAGAAGGAAAAAAGGATTAGGACACCTGACCCAATACACCAACAGCTTCCACTTTTCTGTGTTTCTGTCAGAATTTTTGTCTCTGCTCCTTGTTCATCCCAAATGTGTTTTAAGGGGATTGAGGTCAAGGCTTTGTGCGGGTCAGTCAAGTTCTTCCACACCAAACTCACCTGACTGTGTTTTTATGGACCTCACTTTGTCTTCCACAAACTGTTCCAACTAAAGATGGAAGCATAACATTGTCCAACATGTCTTGGTATTCTATAGCATAAAAAGAGATCAAATTAAAATTCTGTCATTAATTACTCACTCTCATATAATTCCAAAACCCATAACACCTTTGGTTATCTTCTGAACACAAATTAAGATATTTTTGACCCTGGATAGACAGCAATGCGACTGAAATGTTTAAGGTCCAGAAAGGTAAGGATATCATTAAAATAGTCCATGTGACATCAGTGGTTCAATTGTAATGTTATGAATCTATGAGAATACCTTTTGTGTGCAAAGAAAACCAAAATAATAACTTTATTAGGAGACAAAAATACTTTTTGTATGCAAAAAAAAAGACATTTATTCAACGATTTGTCTACAATAAAGTACAATAAAGTCTTATTTTTATTTTCTTTGTGTACAAAAGGTATTCTTGTCGCTTCATAAGATTACTGTTAACCCTCTGGGGCCTGAGATGATTTTGGGGCCCTTAAGATGTTTGGACATGCTCTGATATTTGTGCTTTTTTCAGCTACTTATAACATATCATTGACATTAATGACTGTCACTGAGGCAGGTAAAAAAAAGATGTGAGGAGATGTGAGAAAAATCTTTTTTTTTTTTAATTATTTGTATTTTATTTAAAACACAGTATAATTAAAATATACATAATGAAGGTCAAAGACACATTATTGAGTACACTAATATAACTACAGAGATTAATTTGAGTCAATCCTGAAAACAGATTCTGTTTAACAAGTGAAACCTCTACATAATACCTGATATTTAAACCACTGATGGCAGATGGAATATTTTGATGCTGTCTTTCATACTTTTCCGAACTTTGAAAGTATCATTTTCTTTGCAGTCAATGAGATGGTCTCTAGACTCCTGGTTTTTATCCAAAATATATTAAATTGTTTTCCAGAGATGAACAAAGCTTTTACGGGTTTGGAACGACATGGAGGTAAGTGATTAATGACAACATTTTCATTTTGGAGTGGAGTAGCCCTTTAACAATGTCTTTCTTCTGAGTCAGTCTCCACCAGCTTTAACAAGAGCATCATGACAAAAGTAGCACTGTTATTTATGTGTTCAATGGGAGATGTAACTAACAATTCCTAAGGGAAGATGGTCCCCACTGACATTTCAAAATACTCCTTACATGGAATCTGTTATTCCGTTCAAAGACATTGGAGTTGTAATGTGTGTGTACTCAGTTATGGTATTGTTTATATAAACTAGTACAGCTCTATATTTAAATGACAGCTCGGTTTGGCACAAATCTCTTTCCTGACATCACCGACTGTTAGTTGCATGCCTGCTCATAGAGTTTGAGCTAAAAGCTCAGTGATGTGAGGATAACTCACATTAGCAGTGACCCGAACCTCTTTCGCACAGATATTCTGTTGGCCTATTATGCTATTAAGTGCCGTGTAAGATCTGCATTACAAGTACACAATGCAATTCACTGGAAACAATTTTCAGAGGCTTGATTAGGTAAAATGTATAATGTGGTGAAAATAACAGGCCTGTGTCCTCATCGAAATGGCAGATGGGTCCTGTTAGCCTCACAAATGTGGTGTTCTGCTGCCAGAAAAGACCCAAATGACTCATGTTCAGATTATAGCATTACACTGCTTGCACCAACTGGCAGAACTAGAAAGAAACGGGTCCATCCTTTATGTCTCCTAGCCTGGAATGAAACTCTTCCACGGGATGTTGACCACGCTAAAATATACAGTATTATGGGATTTGTGGCCTCATTTAGCCTTGTAACAAGATTGTTTATAAAATATGTGGCGTTTGGGTTGCATTTTCCAAGTAGACATGTTTACAGTTGGCAGTAATTTGCCTTTGCTAATGGCTTCCAAACAGCTATTTATTGAAAAGTGATGCACATGCAGTACATTCAGATGTTGTACTTGTACTGGTTAACTTAAATGAGTAGTTTGCACAAAAAAGGACTATTTTGTTATTGTTTACTCTTCCTCATGTTGTTGCAAATGTGTTTGACTTTCTTTGTTTTTTCTGTGGAATACAAAAGATATTTTGAAGAATGTTTGAACAGTTTTAGAAAATGGTATATTTCAGGCAGATGTGGTTGGAGTTATTCAGGTGAATAGAAGGGATGCCAATAGCTTGGAAAAGCTGTCAGTCACTTCACAGCTCGTGAATTCTAATTCTCGAAGGATGTAAACAAAATGAATGAACCAGCTGTCCCATGCATAGCATCCAAGACCCTTACACGAAGTGTGTGATGAGGCATTTTACCACTAAAGTTTAGCTTTTGGACATTTTTTCTCATACATGTTAGTAAGGATGTTGTTATGTGTATATATGCGTGCTGGTATGCAATTACCAATATTGGAATTATAAAAAATCTGTGCAATGAACATAAGCTTGAGGCCATAAGATTTTATTTTTAAATGTGTTTTCATTCAAGGATGCGTTAAATTGATCAAAAGTGACAGAAAGTACATTTGTAATAAAATAATAAATATATAAATGATAAAGAAGTGCTGTTATTTTAAGCTTTTTGTGGATTCAATTTTATTTTTCCAGCTGATAACAGTAAGAAATGTTTCTTGAGCACCAAGTTAGTAAAATCATTTATGAGGGATCAGGTGACACTGAAGATTAATTGCTGCAAAAACTTTTCATAAATAAATAAATAAATAAAAAAAACAGATAAATACAAATATATTATACATGTGGTTAATTTTTTTAAATGTATAATCTTACGTAAACAAATATTACATACAAAATACAACATTTTTGTATTAAAAACACTTTTCTTTTATTGGTCGAATGAAATAGGCAAATTTTTTGAAAGTTTTGGGTTTTCATGAGCTGTATGCCAAAATCATCAATATTAAAACAATAAAAGGCTTGAAACTACAGTTGTGTGTAATGAATCTAAAATATATGAAAGTCTAATGTTTATCAGCACATTACAGAAAATAATTTGTATATATATACACAGTGGGTACGGAAAGTATTCAGACCCCCTTTTCACTCTTTGTTATATTGCAGCCATTTGCTAAAATCATTTAAGTTCATTTTTTTCCTCATTTATGTACACACAACACCCCATATTGACAGAAAAACACAATTGATGACATTTTTGCAGATTTATTAAAAAAGAAAAGCTGAAATATCACATGGTCCTAAGTAATCAGACCCTTTGAGGATTTGAGGATCCTCTGCCATTCCTCCTTGCAGATCCTCTCCAGTTTTGTCAGGTTGGATGGTAAACATTGGTGGACAGCCATTTTTAAGTTTCTCCCGAGATGCTCATTTGGTTTTAAGTCAGGGCTCTGGTTGGGCCGTTCAAGAACAGTCACAGAGCTGTTGTGAAGCCACTCCTTTGTTTTAGCTGTGTGCTTAGGGCCATTGTCTTCTTGGAAGGTAAACCTTCGGCCCAGCACTCGGGAGAAGGTTTTTGTCCAGGAAATCCCTGTATAAAGATCTTATAGACAGGTGTGTGGCTTTCCTAATCAAGTCCAATCAGTATAATCAAACACAAATTAAGGTGTAGAACCATCTCAAGGACGATCAGAAGAAATGAACAGCACCTGAGTTAAATATATGAGTGTCACAGCATACTAAGCAATACTTAGGACCATGTGATATTTCAGTCCCCCTTCAGTCGAGCCACTCCAACGTTACATATGGGAACTTGCATGAGAGACCAATTGCCTTTGAGTCATTGAGAAAAGGTCAATGAATATTGTGCATTTAATTACAGCCTGGTGCACCTTATCACAGCGTGAGTATAAGAGGGCACAGATGTAATGCACTTGCAGCTTTTTGCTTCGGAGCCTCATCTACAGTGCATGCTGTTTGAGTCTACAGGAGAGAAACATTGAATAAAATCCGAAAAACTGAAAGGTTTCCTGCCGAGTTCACGCTCTCTCTTCGCCATCAGCAGATCAACTGGATAGAAAGAGCAGACAAAAGAGCAATTTCTCACAGTTGGAGAGGCGTTCGTAGTGGGAGTTTCCTCACCTCTTCAGACAGGCACGAGCGCTGTCTTAACCATTGCTAGACTGAGATCGTGCCTCTCGTTCGCGAGACGGCTTCCCTCGCCTGGGGGATCGCACAGTGACTGTGCAGAATGCTCCGTTGGGTGTAAAAACCCTGTGGACTTCTGCCGCACCCCGTAGTCCTGTGGTGGTGCGTCCAGAACAGTGCGCTCCCCCAAAGACACTCCAAAAAGGTTAAAAACCGTAGATTCAGAGAGAGATTCGGATGGCGATGCTGAAACCTGTTCGGGATGGTGCCCCTCCGCAATCACTGCCCCATCTCAGGTGGATACCAAGCCCCAATCGAGGCTGGATGATTGGTTTCTGAGTTCTCGTTCAGCAGGGATGCACTGGCACACAGCTGGCCTCCGGGGCCCAAGTACGCTTTTCCCCCAGTGAGCCTCCTTACTCTGTGCAAGATCAGGGAGGATGAGGAGCAGGTCCTGCTGGTAGCGGCATACTGGCACCTAATGCTCCTCGCGGCAGCCCCTTCTTGGAAAATCCCCTTCAGGAGAGACCTTCTCTCTCAGGGGATGGGCACAATTTGGCATCCGCGACCCGATCTCTGGAACTTGCATGTCTGGCTCCTGGACGGGACGTGGCAGACCTCTCCGACTTGTCAGCAGCCATGATTAACACCATCTCTCTAGAGTCTAGAGCCCCCTCGACAAGGCATGCCTATGCTCTGTGATGGGGTCTGTTCGTCGACTGGTGCTCCTCTCGCAGTGAGGACCCACAGAGATGCTCGATAGCAGTGGTGCTTTCCTTTCTGCAGGAGAAGTTGGAGTGCAGGTTTCTCCTTCGCCTCGACTAAAAGTGTATGTTGTTGACACAGCAGCATACCATGATGCAGTGGAAGGTACGTCCCTAGGGAAACACCAACTCATCGTAAGGTTCCTCAGAGGTGCACGACGGGTTAATCCCCCGAGACCTCCCTTGGTACCCTCTTGGGACCTTGCCATTGCCCTAACCTGTCGCTGAAGACAGCACTCCTGATACCTGTCGCTGAAGACAGCACTCCTGATTGCTCTGGCCTCTATGAAGAGGGTAGGGGACCTACAAGCCTTCTCTGTTGACGAAGAGTGCCTTGAGTGCCTTAGCACTCAAGCTTCAGACGCTCTCAGCAGCTCTTTATCTGCTTTGGAGGTCAGCAGAAAGGGATTGCTGTCTCCAAACAGAGGTTGGCCCATTGGGTGGTTGATGCTATCTCCCTGTCCTATCTATACCAGGGAGAGCCATGCCCCCTAGGTCTGAGAGCCCACTCCACAAGGAGTTTTGCCTCCACCTCTGCGTTGGCGCACGGTGCCTCTAGCAGATATCAGTAGGGCTGCAGGCTGGGCAACACCCAACACCTTCGCAAGGTTCTACGACCTCCGTGAAGAGGCTGTGTCCTCCCATGTCTTAAATCAGACAAGCAGGTAGCGGGAGACCGGCTGGTGTTGGTTTGCTGCTGTGCTTCTCAGTGGTTCCCCGATGCCAAGGCGAACCAATTCCTCCTGCCCCACAGTCAGACTTAGAGCGAAGTCAGTCTGGCTGTGCTCCTACTGGATTTCCTTCACCAGTAGGTTGTGGCTGCAAGACCTTTTTCCACAGTCAGCCAGAAGGATGTGTTTCCCTTCATTTATATTTATATCTTATCAAAATAGTGCATTCCTCAAACTCCATGTAAGAAATCTTCCTGTCTACGGGGGGGGGG
>JAUMHI010000057.1:13589845-13614964 GCA_032359435.1 Enteromius unitaeniatus | reverse complement strand
CTACGCCCCCCCCCCCCCCCCCCAACCCATGCTTTAGTTTTGCAAAAAAAACTAGTTTTGCATCATTTTATGATGTTTGTTATTGTATAAGTTAATATACAATGTAAACAGCATTTTCATATTAAGAGTCCCTACTGTAAGTTGGCAGAAACTGGTACTGGAAACTGAGTCTCTGCATACCCTATTCCTTTATTTCCTGATTTCCCCCTGAATAGACTGCACCTTACCAATATGACATCTTAGATCCACTGCCTGCTAAATGGCAAGATGGAGAGATCAAGGGGAAAATGAGGAAGGGAGGGGGAGTGTGTGTGTGTGTGTGATGCGAGCAGAGGCACAAGAACTGATTGTTGCAGATGAGTAGATCGCTCTCCCTCTCTCCAGTGCTCCTCTCTCACGCTAATTTTTCCATAGATACAAACACAGTGGCTCTGTTAGAAGAAAGAGATGCTGGCAGGTGACGTCTCCTCCAGACAATACAGAAAAACACATAACATGCCTGCTGGATCGCTGCTGTTGACTTTGAAGAGCATCAGGTGAGTGAAACTCTGTTTGTGTGAAGAGGGAATTGTGTTCAATCCGTTACCAGTGACAACATGATGGAGCTCTTGACAGTATTTGCATTACGCTGAACTGCAGACCAGTGGTGATAGGGTTGAACAAACACTGCTGTATTTGATGTTTACTATGTTTATGGTCACATAACGCATAATTTATCAGTATGTGAGCTTAGGTTGTAGGTGTTTTAACAATGAGCTGTGAGTAAAAGCAAATTTGAATGAGGGTTAAGACAAGGCCAATATCATCCATTTTTCGTAGCCTGGGGTAATGCTGAGAAGAGTTTGTTTTGGGTTCTTGGCATGGCAAGCGCTTTTATTCATAAATACAGATTATCTTTCAGAAAAGACACTTGCCTCAGGCACTTCCTGGTCTTGTCGCAGGAAGTTCAAACGCTTGACAGGATGTGGAATTGAGTTGCGTAGTTTTCCTGAAGTAGTGAGGAGGATTGTAGAATACTTCAGAAATGGATGAGATCATAAGCTCATTTCATTTCAGATTCTTCCTTTCTATGACACAATCATCTTTTTTTATGAACATATGTGTTTATGAACATTGAGTGTTTTGGTTTTGGCATAATCATAGTTTAACTGCAATATTTGTTGCAAAATCTGGTGGAACTAAATTTTTCCTCAGCATCAAGCAATATTGGACTTTAAATTTTACAATACTGTTTTATACTGTCTTTGCCATCATCTAACACTTTTAATTTTAAGGTTAATCATTAATAACGTACTAAATGCAAACTTTAGCAAATTTTAAAATGAATATTCATTTTTCATACTGTACATTATAATGTCTAAATCCACATATCACAATGGTTGTTTTTAATTTTTTACAAAATAGTATTGAATTAAATTTTTTTCCACTTATCGGTTATTGGTTGCAATATGAATATCTGTGTATACTGTAAGTTCAAATGCATACTTGCTACCCCTAATAGATTATTAATTTGGAATTTACATTGTCTCCACAAAATGCCACTTATTTATTTCACTCATATCTCACTTGTAACTTGGTATTTTCTTTTGTTAGATATTATCTTGAATAAATCAAAAATATCTGAATGTTAAGCTAAAAATGCGGCTGGTACTGTGGAGTTTATTTTTACTATGGTTAGAAATGAATTCATTTGTTCATTAAGGATACATTTTAATCAAATAATCCTTTTAAAATATGTTAGTTTCTACAGTACAAGAAATCAAGCTTTTAAACAGTAAACTTATGACAAAATATTAGTGTTGTTACTGTAGTTTTGATTAAATTAAATTTGCAGCCTTCACCTAAAAAAATTATTTGAATTTACAATTTTTTTAAGTTACGTGGTTGCAATCAATTAATTTTAGTTGCATTTAAATAAACAAGTTTAGTTGACTAAATTGATTATTTTTTTTATGTAGCTAAAATAAATAGTTTTTAACCGCTTACCACATTTATTTTCATTCTTTGTGAGCATAAGAGGCTTGTTTCAATTTTGTTTGTTTTTTACTGATTCTAAACATTTGAATGGTAGTGTGCTCATACTTTCTTGTACAGTACAAAGCAGTGCATCACATCAATCAGTGCCAGGTCTAACGTTAACTTTAAAGTTCACTGGCATGATGTTGCACATTGAGATATTTGATGGCATGTGAGACATATAGCTACTCTTCTTGTTGTGCTGTAATAACCGATACCAAGCACAGAATCACAAAAACACAACTTTACACATAAACATGTTCTGAGAAATAAAGCTAGACTACATTACACAAGACGAGCTTCCTAAAATGTACAAGATGATTGACAGTTTTCGCATTCTTTCCTCAGAGGCTGAGCTGCTGGATCTTATGAATGTAAACAGAGGCAGTTAAACACTGGACAGCATGTCGTATGAAGAAAAGTGGGTCACTTTGAGTCCAAATGAATTCTCTCTTCTTCAAGACTACGCACAATGTAAGACTTTTATTCTGTAATTCTTCCAAATTTGTTTATCAATCCATAAATTATGGTTCAGTTTAAAACATTTCTGAGATAGAAATGCAAATAATACTGTTTCAATTTATGATTATTCGATTCAAATAGCTGCTAAATTTCCTTGTGGAGACACACTGACAGGCTGCCATTTCACTGGAATTAAAATTGAACCATTTAACGACATTTGTGCATGTGTCACTTAAGGAAATGTCATTTCCTGTCTGGAGCTTAAGGTTAAGACTTCAATCTAATCCAATCGGTAGCAGACTATGAGGGGAGGGAAAATTCTGAGTGACAGTTATTAATTCCCCTAAATACATAATCCATGCATGATGAATGTTGATTCCCTTGAGTGCTAACGCTGGAGTGATTCTGAATGAAGTGTCATCTGTAATCTTTTTTTGGAGGAAACAGTTACAAAAGCCCTGTGTTTGCTGTCAAAGTAGACCATTTTCACCATTATTTATTACATTTACCATTAAGACAAAGATATCAAATTTTTATTTTAGCAATAGTCTAATAATAAAGGATTCAATTACACAATTTATTTAAAAAACCAACCACATAAAGATGAAGATACAGATTTGTGCCTTTTTGATTACCATAAATCCCGCATTCATACATAAAAAATCAACTGTCAACAAGAGGATCTTTCATTATGTATGCAGAGTAGAGAGATCGTCTGCATTTAATTGAGTTATCTGAATAATTGATACCCCCAGAGCCCACTGTTTCCTGTGCCAGGCCATAGCTTCTCTCATTCTGATTGGCTAGCATGCATTATGACAATATGGGTCATTAGTGAAGAGAGAGGAGGGATATGAAATCTCTCTGCTTCTGAAAGTCTCACCGGTTTGAAAGTTGTGAGCTCTAGTATCACTGGACTCCTGATAGACATGATCTTATCAGTGATTTAATTCATTAAAAAGAAGGTCAAATATATTACAAAGCACTATTTACAACACTGTAACATTAAAAAATGTTTCTTTAGCATCATATCATATTTAAAATGCTTTCTTAAGAATCATGTGACGCTTAAGACTAGATATTAATATGTTAAAACTTTTGCCCTATTAATGTTTTACATAATATGTGTGTATTGTGTATATATAAATACACACAACTACAGCATCTGTTTTAAAAAAAGTTTACATGTACAGTGCCCTCCACTAATATTGACACCCTTGGTAAATCTGAGCAAAGGTGGCTGTGAAAATAAATCTGCATTATTTATCCTTTTGATCTTTCGTTCTGAAATTCTAACCTATCATTGAAGTAAAACAATTCAAATGGGGAGAAAATCTTGAAAAGATCTTGTGAGATTTTTCAAAATCTTTTTTTTTCCTCCAACACTTGTTGGCCACAAGTATTGGCACCCCTAGAATGTTTTATGAGTAAAATATCTCTGAAGTATATTCCCATTCATTTTCACAATTTTGAGCACTCCAGGGTGATTATGAAAATATCCAGCCCTGGCTTCCTGTTTCACAGCAATATATATAGGAGGGAAAACAAAGCCCAAAATCCCTTAATCATCAACACAATGAGAAAAAAGAATATATTTCTTATATGCTGCAAAAGATAATTGAGCTTCACAAATGAGTGAAGTGGCTTTAAGAAAAGAGCTAGAGCAGTTCAATTTTCCATTTCCACCATCAGGGAAATAATTAATAATTTCTAATCAACATACAATGTTAGGAAGCTGCCTGGAAGAGGACGTGTGTCTCTATCATCCCAATACATGGAAAGGAGTAGAGTTTGAGTGGATAAAGACTCTTCAAGGACCACAGCTGGAGAATTGCAGAAAATAGTTGAGTCTCAGGGTCAGAAAACCTTTAAAATATAGTCAAACAGCTCCTACATCAGCACACGCTGTTCAGGAGGGTTTAAGAAAAAATCCAAAAACAATCTCCAGCATGTTCAGTTGTCAGACAGGACTGGAACTACAGATGGGACTGGCTTTGATGATCAGATGAAACAAAAAAAATGTTTTTAGCAGCAGTCACTCAAGATGGGTTTGGTGAACACAGGGATAAAAAGTACTCCATGTGTACAATGAAGTATGCTGCTGTGCTTCTGATGTTGTGGGTCTATATTTCTGCTGGAGGTCCTGGACACCTTGTTTAGACACATGGCATCATGGATTCTATCAAATACCAACAGAAAACAAATCAATAATTCACTGACTCTGTTATAAATCGTATAATGGGCTATGTTTGGGTCTTCCACTGGAACAATAATCCAAACAAACATCAAAATAAACTCAAGAATTAGTCACTGAGCACAAAATGAAGCTTTTACTGTACCGTGTCTGTCCCAGTCCTCTGACCTGAACCCTGAGTGAGGAGAACTAAAGAGGAGAAGCACCATCATGGAGCTGGTAATCTAAAGGGTCTGGAGTGATTCTGGATGAAGGAATGGTCTCTTTTCTTTTATCAGGTGTTCTCCAAACTCTTCAGGCATTATCTTGTTATCTTGGGAAAAGGACGTAGCAATAATTGGGTGCCAATAATTGTGGCCAACATGTATTGGAGAAAAACATTTATTTCACAACAAGATTTTCTCCCCAATTTTAATTGTTTTACTTCAGTGATAGGTTAGAATTGTGTCAATTTTTTGAATGAAAGATCAAAAGGATAAATAATGCAGATTTATTTTCACAGCCATCTTTGCTCAGATTTACCAAGGGTGTCAATATTAGTGGAGGGCACTGTATTTACAGTACATACAATTTATATCATATATAAATATATTTATTATACAGTATATAATTAAAGTTTTTCTTAAATATACACATGCATGTGTGAATATTTACAGTATATATTCATAATAAATATACACAATACATACTGTACACATATATATATATTATGTAAATAAAAATGTTGGATGTAAAAAATACTAAAACAATTTTAAGTATACATTTCAATATATTGTCTTTTAATCAAATCAAGCTAAGATTTCTTTTAAAAACATGAAAACTCTTACTTTTAAAAATGATGTAACCTTGCAATTTTCAATAAAAGTTTAAAATATCTAATTATTTTTTCACAAAAAAGTCATGTATATAAATATAGAATTTCAAAACATGTTAATTCTAATAAATGCATTTCATTATTTATTTGATATGCATTTTAAATGCCATTAAATGTCTGAGCTATATCTATTTAAGCTGTCTTAACTACCCTATATTCCTTTCGTTTGACCCATGTGTTGCAGACACAACTAAGAAACTAAAAGATGTTCTCCAGGAGTTCCATGGAGATGGGATTCTGGCCAAGTATAATCCTGAAGAGGTAGTGCAGCTCTTTATGGCCTTTTGAAGCACACTGTTTTGCAATGTTCATGCTGAGCTAAGAACGCTGTACTGGACTGAATGTTAGGATGTTGATATAATATCAGTGGATATTAGAGCCATTAAATGATATGATGTTTCTTTTGGGTAATGAAATCATTTCAGTTTCCATAATTGCTTGCCATCTATTTACTAAAGATGCTTTTACTTGTCTTTTTGTGCTGCATAGAAGCCAGAAATCCTCAATCAGGTAAATGATAATTTAATGGTTTTACAGCCTGGCTGCGCAGTTATTTGGTCAGTATATTAACAGAGGGTGAATCACCTTCAGCAGGAAATTGACTTTGAGGGTTTCAAGCTCTTCATGGAGACCTTCCTGGAGAGTGAACTTGCTGATGAGTTCTGCCAGCATCTCTTCCTCAGTTTCTGCAACAAAGACCCCAAACCAAGCCCCTCCATAACAGACAAGCAGAGAATCATGGGTAATTTAATTCTGCGCTTTCGCACAGGCCAAACAAACTCCATTCAAACTTTCTGAAAAAAAACACATATACTGTATGTAATGTGCTGCTTTAATGTGTTTGTTGAGCATCTTTCGTTAAAAGCAATAAAAAAAATCTTGCTGATGCTTTTAGTTTGCCACATATATGCACACAAAGCAAATATGTTCTGTTTATTCCTGTTATTAGGTTTTAATTGGACAACTTTGTCATAAAAACAATAAACTTGCAAAATTATTTCCCCAACACTAGTGTAAAAATACATCTCTATTTCTAGCCAAAACACTTGATGAAAAGTGATTTTAAACATAATTTACTATGGTTTACAAGGTCTAAAACTCATAAAGGGAAGCTGCACGCCGCCAAAGGTATCATCCCCATCCAAAGCTCTGGGTTCAGTCCAGCTGAAGGATATGATCTGCTATCTCTCTCTGCTGGAGGGTGGACGACCGGAAGACAAACTAGAATGTAAGATTACTTAATATGCAGTACCTTTCCTACTAATTTACTAGTTTTATTCCAAATACACTTACGAGTCCTCTGTGGTGTTGAAGAAGCTTTCTCAAGGCGGTGCTGCCATCTACTGGCAGCTTTTGTCACATCCACAGTGGGTTTTTTTGGATTGTTTTCCAGGCTGCTGGTTCAGAACCTGTTGCTATGAGCTGCTCAGAAGATAATGACCTCTTGCTAAGGTCTAATGTTGCTTCTGAGATGCTATTATGCAAGAATGAACAAACTGTTTGTATTAAAAACGTCAGTGAGGGTCTAGTTGAGATTGAATTGCGGTGAGCTTGATTGAATTGTTTTCTTGAGAGATGGTTTCCATGACGACGTCCACTTATAATGCCACATAGAAAAGCAAAGAATTTTCGATTCTTTCCATTGATATCCTATTTTTTTGGAGAATACAGCCATTTTCTTATCGGGTTACCCTTTTAGATGCAGAAATTATCCTTGTGTTGAATTTGCAGTGTTTTCTCTTTTTCACCCTTTCTTTATATTTCTTTGTGCAGTTATGTTTCGACTTTATGACACAGATGGGAACGGGTTTTTAGACAGTAAGGTGAGACCTTCATCTAAATTTCCAGCAGTTTCTTCGGTTCATTATTATTACTGCCCATAGTGACTCCCCATAGTGGCTACTAGTTCCGCTCTTATTTGTTAAGTTTGTTTAAAGACTTCATTTTTAGTTTTATAGATGCTTTTCATCAAAATAGAGATAATTTGGTGTAAAAAAAAAATATATATATTTTGGTAGAAATTGCTAGAAACTTTCTGAACAATTAAAAAATGGTAAAAGTAACACTGAACTGAGCATACAATTTTAAAGTAGATGAATAACTTGTATGCAATTCTATTTGAAATATAAAATAAATAAATATATATATATATATAATATTTCAACTGTAAACTGTTCTACAGTAATCTTTTTTATTATATATATATATATATATATATATACCCAAATAGCACACGTATGTCTGCAAGATGTCTGGTAAAGATCTTTTGATCTGGAAAGCTTCTGCTGACTACAAACGTCTGGCAGACGTCTTACAGTGTCAGTTTTACATACATTCTGAAGCATAAACATCTTAAAGACATCTTATAGACGTCTATTTGACATATAAAAGGAGACATCCTATAGACGTATTGCAGATGAGCAAACAACCTAAATAATCTTGCAGATGTAAATGTAGACGTCAAATAGATGTACGTGTGCTATCTGGGTACAGTGTATATATATAATATGTATGCATAGTACACAGACGCATTTATATGTGTGTATTTAAATACATATTTATACATGTTTACATGTGCATGTGTCACAAGTAGAAGAAATGAATAATGCGTAACCTGATTACCTGTCTCAGGAGGTTTAACTAGGTTGAAAGAAAGCTTTTTCGATGCAGATGTAGCAGGATACAGGATCCCACCACTAGATTTCTGTGTAGAGTTATGTTGTCTGTGTACAGTGATGTCATTTAGAAAGTGCCTTCTCTTGAACAGGAACTGGAGCACATTATCTCTCAGATGATGCACGTAGCAGAGTATCTGGAGTGGGACGTCACAGAACTGAAGCCGGTGAAATACACTTGAATTTGATTGTGGCCTGACAGTGTGTGCCAAATTTGATCATCTTTTCTAATACACAAACATGCTTTTTTTTTGGGCCTCGTGGTTTTGGGGTGTAGATTCTGGAAGAGATGATGCAGGAGATCGACTATGACCATGACGGGATGGTTTCTCTTGAAGAGTGGGTCCAGGGCGGCCTGACCACCATTCCTCTGCTAGTACTGCTGGGACTTGAAACTGTGATTATCCATTAAGCTATCTATATGTGCTTGTCCGATGTGTTTATTTGTCCATCTTGTCCATCTGTCAGCCCATCTACTCATTCATCTAAACCAAAACAACCCAATACAGTACATCATTGCAGAAAAATTGAGATGTTACACTCCATTCGCCCACTGGATGGAGTCCTCGACTCATTTTAAATGCCTTTTCGGCTTCATTAGTGGTGTGGTACCTGATTTATTTTGCATGCCATTCAGATTGTTAAAGATGCAGATTCAACATTTTTCAAAACATATTCCTTTCTTTTCAAGTTTTGCATCATCTCAGCGGGATTCCAGAATACCCTTTATGTAATTTGCTGTAATGTTTTTCATCACAGTTGTCATAGTTGTGTTATCCTTGTCAAGTCCTCATAGCTGTCTTCCTCTCACTCTCTCGCCATTATCTTTATCTTTTTCACTCTCTCTGTTTTGCAGAATCTAAAGGACGACGGTCAACATGTTTGGAGACTGAAGCACTTCAGTAAACCTGCCTATTGTAACCTGTGTCTGAATATGCTGATTGGATTGGGAAAGCAAGGCCTCTGTTGCTCCTGTAAGTCCTGCAAGTCACTTCTGCTCACTCGTTATTTTTTATGCTATAAGTGCAAATAAATCAATACAAGCTGAGATCATGTAATTCATTGATATTCTAATATAAGCCAATGTATTAAATATCTAATTTTAAACTTTAACATTCGTAAATTAAAGGTGGTCATAATAAGACAATGCCATTCAAAATGTTTGTATTATTATTTTTATTTGTACTATATTTATAATTGAATATATTAATAAATGTTTACATTAAATAACCAATTGTAAGTAAAATAGTGATACAATTCACTACAATACATGTTAGAGCATTAAAAAGGATCAAAACCGATACTAAAAACAAAGTCAAAACAGTTTTACTTTACACTGTGAATTAATTTTCTGTTTTATAGTTTGTAAGTACACCGTTCATGAGAGATGTGTGGCTCGAGCCCCCCTGTCCTGCATCAAAACATACATCAAATCTAAGAAAAACACAGAGGTGCGTCGAATTGTAGTGTTTAAAAACCAGCACGCTTGGATCACCAATGCTTCACGGGGCTTAGAGGAAGGGCTTCTTTACAGCTAATGAAATTAGAAAGAAATTCTCTCTCTAAGCATTGCTAATTACATGATTAACCTGGTTTAAACAGAGACCTGAATACACCAATGATGAGTTGGAATCAAAGCCTATGCTCATTTGTGATGTGTTTGTATTCTCTCTCTCTCTTTTGCACAATATATGTACTTGCATTTTTACATATTAACAAAAGCTTTTTTTAACATAGATTATGCATCATTTCTGGGTTGAGGGAAACTGTCTAAGCAAGTGCGATAAGTGTCACAAAACCATCAAATGTTACCAGGGTCTTACAGGCCTTCACTGTGTCTGGTGCCAGATTACTGTGAGTTTATCATCAGTATTCAGAATTATTAGGTAAATATGAGTTGTCTGCTTTAAGGTTATATTCTGCTCTGTCTTGCAGCTACACAACAAGTGCGCTTCTCATGTCAAACCAGAATGTGACTGCGGATCACTCAGAGATCACATACTTCCTCCAAACACAATATGCCCTGTTGTACTGGTAATATGTTGTATTTCTTTTCGTATGTTATTTTTGGACTTATAGCTGACTTATAGTTGTTATAGCTCAGCTCTTTTGGACCTATACATGTGACCTTTAACTGCAGGAGAGACAGTCCACTCTGAGAAAAGACTCCAGCCAACCGGGAGGCCGGGGGAAAATACAAAGGACCAATTCAGTATCAGTGGATGGACAGGGGCTACAGGTGAATGACACACACTTATAGTCGGATATTGCTAACAACAGGAAGTCCCAAGGGTTCATTTCCTGCAGATGAAAACAAACTAAATAACACAGTGCTTTAGTGAGTCTAATAGTCTCTAATGCTATCAGGTAAAATACATGATTGATATGAAATACATTTGGGTTGAGTTTAGGTATTAAGTAGGATTAGGGATGCAGAATAAGGCATTAATATGTGCTTAATTATTACTAATAAGTGGCTAATATTTTACTAATATGCATGCTAATAAGCAACTAGTTAGGAGACCCTAAAGTGTAACTGGTAGGATTAGGGATGTAGAATATGGTCATGCAGAATTAATTAGTGCTTCATTTATACAGTAAGTACTAATAAAAAGTTAATATGTTAAGGCGAGACACTACAGGTGAATAGGGTAAAATTTTAAACTTACAAATAGGACCATGAAACTTTACCAGTTGATTACTCAAACGAATAGAAGAAAAAATGTATTGCACGTTTTTTTTTTTTTTTATGTTTAAATATGCAAAAGAGGCAAAAGCTCATTAAATATGTGGAAATGTGCATATATTTCCAGTACATATATCTGAATATAGAATAAAGCCAGGTGCAAAATGATTTTTTCATTTTGTTTATACACAAAATAAAAAACAAAAATACAGAGGGATTTTAGGATATCTGCTTTCATTACCTAGGAAATCAAAATATACCATCCACAGCGATTTTTGCCTTATTTTTTCTTTAAAATGTCACATAAATCAGGCCAGGAATGATTTATTAACAAATCCCTCAGTAAATATCTTCAGAATAACAGTGAGAATATAACTGGGAACTTTGGTGTACATAGATGCAACATAGGCTGAGATACCAGAAAATGACAAAAAGCTCATTTTGAGAAAACAGCATTTGAAGATTTAAATAGGGAAAGAAAGTTAAGATCACAAGTAAACAAAATGGTATAAAATAATCATTTTAATGTATTTTTTGTAACATTTTCTTTATAGTATTTGGAAAGAACACATTTTGAGGGACTAAACTAGCCCAAAATCTCAAAATTGACCACTGCATAAAAAAACTATGTTTTTGCCTGCAGTATCTTGCCTTAATAATAGTCTATCATGCTAATAAGCTACTACTTCTAGTTAATATTGAGAATTGGAATAAATATATGTATTTATTTATTTAAGTATCACGCATTATTAAATATTTAACAATGCCCTATTGTATAAAAGCATAAAGTAGATTCTACATTTTGATATAATTGTTTTAAATGCTACAAGTCAATCTAGGCATTGCAACATGATGATATACAGTATAAAAACAGTTTTTAAAAAAATAAATAAACATATTTGCTAATGATTACATTTAACAGTACAGTATATCCAGTATTAACTGATGCATATTAATTATAATATGATATAATCTGCATAGCTCATTCCTAATTAAACTAAAATAAAAGTATACAAATAAAAAAATCTATTAATATAATGTTAACGATTAACTTCCTGGTGACTCATCAACTAGGTTTTGCTCAAAATTACAATTGTATCTCAAGATCACGCTTCTAGGCAGCAGTGACCCTCTGTGATTGGGTGTTGTCTGAGCATAGTAATGACAGAACGAAAAAAGACAAATCATGTCCTGGGTCATCCATCTTGGCTGGCGGCGGCTAACCAGTGTAATAATCAGGATTATTATTTATAATTAGAGGAAGTAATGGATCACTCGTCATCGGACGGGTGGCTCATTAATTCACCTGGGCCTGCTGGGATTGTTTCGAAGGGTCCTGTTTTAAGCGCTTCATCTGTGTCACTGTCCACCGGAAGACGACTCACACTCCCTGGATTAGTTTGTGCGTGCGTCGTCCGCTCCAAAACCCCACAATCATCATGCATCCATGCAGAAAAGTGACTCATGGTCAAAGACTGTCATTAATGACTAAATATGGAGCTGATTACTGAGGTTTGCCAGTTGCGTCTCATGACGTCGGTTTTACACGAGTAGTGCATCACAGACTTTTTGTACTGAAGAGTTATTCTGAGATCTTTTTGATTTACATCAACGTGATGTTAAATGCTGTTTTATAATTATTAGAAAATGAAGAAAGAATGATCACATTGATGACTGGAAATTAAGAAAAAGCTTAAATACACATAAATTTGATGCATGGTATTACTGAATGTGCACTTTGTTGGTCAGTAAAATGAGAATTATAAAGCACAACAGCTGATTTAAAAGCTAAATTCAATTTGTTTCTAGATCAGGATACCCAATTATGCTTTTAATTGTTTTTATTTATAGATTACGCCATTAGACGGAACACATCCATTGTTGGTTTTTGTCAACCCTAAAAGTGGAGGCAAACAAGGAGAAAGGTGAGCTCTCTCAAAGATGGTGTCAGATTTTATTAAGAAAGTTACACTTCAGTATGTTCATATAGCATTTGACTCAATCTGCATGATTTATCCATCACTACAGTTTGTTTGACACCAGTGCAAACCAGTTGCAGTCAAATTAGCAATGCACTGAATGTGTTCGAGGTTGTTGATGAAACTTCTTTGAGTTACAATTATAGTTTCTCATCCATTTCTGGCAACCTAAATGAGGTTCTAATCAAATCAGTTGCCATTTAAAATCCATTTTTGGCATCCTAAAGATCCGTATCAGATTTGAGTTCCTCTTGATGGGCGATATTGGATGAGATGGTCATGATCGCCCGTATTTCTTGAATAGCTAATGTCTTTTAATAGCTAATATCAGGGACAAAATCCTTAGTTTCTATTGTGCATTCATCCAGCCACATCCATCTATTATTTAAAAATCACTGTAAAATATATCCTGTTAAATTTATGTACACAAATGGCATCTGCGGTTGCCAGATATTCGTTGTACAAATGTGGTGAATATTATGTAATACTGGTGCCATGAAATTGTCTTTTTAAGTTAGAATATCAATGAACTACCAAAATACTTCATAAATACTCGAATGACCAAAATCTTTATGTCTTTTGGTAAAATAAAAGCCATGTGATAAATCAGAGTTCATAGAGTAAGTGGCCTGTCCTTAAAACATTACGCAGGATCATACACACAAAAACAAAACACAGGGTGACACTAAAAAAATGCAGTGAACATTAACTAAATATTGACAGAAAATATAAAAATAGTGATAAAAATAAGAAGAAACAAACTATTTAACTGAAATGTAGTCGTGCTGTGGGAGTGTCCTTTTATTGTTTTTCACTATTAATTTAATGGTAAAGAAAATCCAAAATAATAATAATAAAATCAATAAAACAAAAGAAACCAGGCAAAAAGTCATGTGATGTGTCACAAAGGGATTTCTAAGAATGTTTGTATTTGTTATTATACTATACTATAAATATAATGAAGAGTTTTGTACTGGTAATTTTACAAATATTTTTCAATAAAATTACATGTAATAAGAAGTTTACCATTTATAGTTTACCGTGTACAGTATATATGTTTTTATGAAAATTTTTTCGTACAATATAGGTATGTTTTTCACCAGTTTGTAGAAGATCATCTTTACCCAAATGTTAAAACAAAACATTTTTACGCCATTTGATCTTTGCTAAAAAAAAAACTATGATACAATTTATTTCACATATATTTATTTCATACTAAGCATTCTTGAAATCCATATATTTATTTACATATCATGGAAGAAGTATTGATTTTAAATTAAATAAGAAACTTTAGTATTTTCATTATTGCACACTGCACATTTCTTAATATTGTGTCTAAAACATGTTTAAATGTCACTATAGGATTGCATGATCCCTGTATAATATCAGTCTTTAAGTGAAAGACATTTATATTTATAGTGTACCTGAAGTATACTTTTAATACTTCCACTTTAGCACAATCAGATATACTTAGTATATATTTAGTTGGACCTTAACACTAGTTCCAGACTTGAAGTAAATAAGTTCAGTACAATTGCAGGGTATTTGTATTCAGCACATAAATATATAATTTTAAATACATTTTATTTCTTATTTTTATTTGACTGATTTTTTTAACTAAAATTTCTAACTTCTGCAACTATCTAGGATCTTCCGAAAGTTCCAGTACCTTCTGAACCCCCGTCAAGTCTACAACCTGGCCAAGAACGGCCCCATGCCTGGGTGAGTGACAGTTCTCCAGACCCTCCAGAGAGACTTTTCTCTTATCATCCTAACAGAAGCATTTAGCTCCCTGCTGTCTGGCTTTCTGGGAAACATATTGTTGTGCCACATTCTCACTTTATGATCATAAGAGTTCTGACAACCCCACGTTAACAACGCATTGTATATGCAGACACTGTTTGATAATAAAGTGCACTAATTCATGCATGACAATCTCGCTCTGCATCTTAGCTGTAAATGTAGACATTATTAAAGGGTTAGATCCGCCATCACAAACACCGCGGAGAACAAAGCCAGGCTGTGGAAGTCTCCAGTGCTGACAGTCAGCTGGTAATAATAGACTCATGTTAGTGTTAGTGTGTTGCCGCTCTCAGGGCCTCGTGTGATCACGCATACCATCGCTGGTGTCAATCAAATGCAGGCAACCACAAGGCTCTGTGATCACTGACTGAATTTGCTATTAGTATGCCAGCTACGTGGTCACTTTTGAGTTAAGTGCACAGCCGTGAGGGTTGTGACAATACTCAATGAGACTATATTTTCAAAATGGAATTTTAAAGAGCAATAAAGAAAACAAAAATGTTATTGGGCGTGAATGTTTGGGTAGACAGTGAATCGATTCCATACTGGAAAATTTTTAATTGATTTGATTCAATTAGTTATATGATTCAGTATGCATTTTAGTACTGTCAAGCGCATCCAAAATAAAAGATTTGTTTACATAATATAAGTGTGTGTGCTGTGTGTATTTATTATGTATATATAAATACACACAAATGCATGTATATATTAAAGACAAATGTATTTTAGATGCAATATAAATACAATATAATAACAATATACATTTACATTACATAAAAATGATCATGAGGTCCAACTAAATACATCAAGAAAAGAATCATGTGACAATGTAGACTAGAGTAATGACTGCAAAAAAACAGCATTTTATCACAGGAATAAATTACATTTCAAAATATAGTAATGTGGAAATTTGACATTTTTTATTGTATTTTCAATTAATCAAACGCAGCCTAAATAAATAACAAAACAAACAAACAAACAATATATATATATATATATATATATAAATAACTAAATATATATATATATATATATATGTATACACATATCACCAACACCAAACGGTTTAACTGTACTGTATTTTTCACAAAAATCTCAGTTGTAATTGGATTCCTAAGCATTTTAAATCAGTAGTTCAAAACAACTGATTCACAATTCATCGTATTGTAAAATCAATAGATTTCCCTTCGTCTTGGCCTTTTGATATTTCTTTCTATATTTTTATGATTTTATAAACCCAACCTACTGAGCGATGCTTTCCAGACACCGGTTAGTGACCTTGTCAGCCAGTTTGCTTTGGACCTATTGATTATGCCATTTGAAGTCAGGTGTAGCCAAAGTATTGACGTTTCTCTGCTGGTGGAAAAGATTTTTGACTTCACATTTTGAGTCACATTTGTTGAAATAACACACAAGCTCTGCGTAGTCATGTGATGATATTGTGACATTGCTTTGTTGAGGTGACTGTCAGCTGTAGCTCTGGGCTCTCTGTCAATTAATACAATTAATTAACTGCTAATACAATTACAGCAAACTGAGTGTTTCTTTCTTCATATTCAAACATCCTCAAAGTTGCTTTTTCATATGATAGGTCATCTGTTTTTGCTGTCTAATATGATTTGCCAAGCCTGCATGTCCCAATAAGTAAAGTAATTGAGAGTCTTATTTTGTGCGCCATTCTACCATGTAAGGTCCCTTCATGCAGTTAGAGCTTTATTATTGCGAAGGAACGGAAGACACTGCAATGAACATTGTCTTGGTAGATCTGATTAGCTTCTTAACAGGCTTGGCTTTCCAAGAGATGGATTTGCATTTGTTATTTAAACAAAAGATTCATTCATAATCCGATACAGTGTAAAAGATTTCACTATTTTACAGTTGTGTATTGTCCATAAAAATCGTGGTTATCTCTCATTAAATACATGCATCTGCAATATTTAATAGTTGTTAAATTATGGACTCTAATTCTTAGAAGGTTCTTTATTTCAGCTTAAATTTCTTTCGAGATGTTCCAGATTTCAGAGTCCTGGCCTGTGGTGGAGATGGTACCGTTGGATGGATTCTCGATGTTATAGGTGAGTTCAGATGAAAACAGAAATACTGTTGTATTACGCTCACATAGTGCTCGTTTGTTTGCTTTGGCCTCTTATTGACTGGGTCATATCTTAGAGCAATTAAAAGATCTAAAAAAATTAAGAGATGTGGATCAGGGCTTGCATACCCTACCATGTTGTAAATTAAATCCAGGAAGTTTTCATTCTAGATTTAATAAAAACAACATGCTAAAGTAAACTTCATAACATAAATACATCTTGAGGAGATACTGCGGCTTTTCTTGTTGTTTCAGAGGTTCTTTTGTACAGAAGTGATTTTGTTATATTTGTCAAAATAGTCAAATACTTATTTTTCACAGAACTAAAGCTATTACATTCGTACCTGTATTTTCGGGAAAAATAGGATGATTATCTTTCTTCAAGAAATGGCATATTACTTATATCATCTGAAGAATAGTCTCTGCAGGTGATTTTTTTTTTAGATGACGGTGTCCTCATTTAGTCCTTTATTTGTGTCAAAAATTGCCTCCATTTTTTATCAATCAAAACAAAGGCAGAGTAATAGACTGGATGCTTTCAGAGGAGTGTATTCAGAGGAGAACCGCTGTAGTTTTGACATTACCATTTATTTCATTATACAGTACATGTATATATACATATGCAATGTAGTCTGTATGGTCTGTATGTGTATGGCTCAAAATCAGCAATTCAATGTAACAAATCACGA
The DNA here is from genome assembly GCA_032359435.1 of Enteromius unitaeniatus. Classification (NCBI taxonomy): domain Eukaryota; kingdom Metazoa; phylum Chordata; class Actinopteri; order Cypriniformes; family Cyprinidae; genus Enteromius; species Enteromius unitaeniatus. The sequence continues at coordinate 13,597,494 of JAUMHI010000057.1, read as the reverse complement.
AAAAGCATTTATTGGAGAATTCAATAAAGTTATTATACTTTGATCATTGACTTAATCTTTCAAACAACCTGTTAATTTCAGTGATTAAAGAACAAATTTATACACTTTATACTCTGACAGACAGCCTGTTCTTCTTGTTCTTAATACATATTAATGTATTAACTAACATGAGCAAACAATGAACAATGCACTATTTATGAATGTTAGTTAATGAAAATACAGTTGTGCATTGTTTATTCATGTTAGCAGCACATTATCTAATGTTAACAAACACGTGTGGTTTTCATAATGCAGCAATTAAGTAAATGCTGAAATTAACATTAACTAAGATTAATAAATGATGTAGAAGTATTGTTCATTCTTAGTTCATGTTTACTATATTGCTAACTAATTATTAACACATTATTCTAAAGTTTTACCAAAATATTTATGTTAACCCATGAAAATGCAGATCCTGTTGTAAATAATCGATATTTGTAGAAACTATGTCCTCTGTATAGAACAGTTGAATTCCTATAAATAGCCCTTTTTATTTATTATTGCTTTATTTTCTGGAGAAAAGGTAAAACAAGTTATTTTTCCCCTCTGCCATTATAAAGCAACTTCAGTGGAATCATGGCATGTTCACTTTTTCCTATTGATCTCTGAAGTGCTGTTCTTTCTCTTAGATAAAGCCAACTTTGAACAGAATCCCCCTGTGTGTGTACTTCCTCTCGGCACAGGAAATGACCTTGCAAGGTGTCTGCGCTGGGGTGGAGGTAATTTAAGTCATTTCAATATCTTAATTCGATGCTGTAAATTAGATTTTGTGTGAATCCCAAAGCCTAAATCCATACCGCGAGCCACACTGGTAATGTTGCATATTATCACTGTCGTACATTTTTTTTACTCATTCATAACTACTTAGATCTGAATATTACTAATACGTCACAGTTCTTTGTCTTTAAATCGCAAACCCGAAACACCTCATTGTAATGTGTCCTTTGGCTTTCAGGCTATGACGGAGAAAGTCTTTTACAGATTCTCAAGGACATTGAGAACAGTATTGAAGTGATGCTGGACAGGTGGAAAATTGACATCACCCCAGTAGACAAAGATGAAAGAGGAGATCCAGTCCCGTACAGCATCGTGAACAATTACTTCTCTATTGGCGTGGTGAGTCTAAACAATAAAACTTGCATGTAGAGACCCCTGAGGCTCCTTAACAATCCACATACTTCCACTCCTTCCCTCCCAATAAGAGAGAGAGACTCGCACAGACGCATCTGTCCGGTGCGCAAGTCTGGTCTATTAACCGTTATACAGTATGTGATGACTGTGAGTGGAGTTTATGAATGAAGAAGGGAATAAGGCCCCTAAGTAATAAGACTAAATGAGCTAATCAAGAGGGCTGAGTGCTTTTTGAAATGCCAAGAGCATCTATTACATTAACAAAGCCGTCCCTCATCACTGCGGTGAGGAGCGAAGCTTGCCAATTGACAATGAAATATGCCATAGACGTTACACGGCTCTCGTCTTACCGAACGACGATCAAACACGTCGTGTGTTGATGCATCTCGGGCTGTCTGAAATCTAATGATGCTTATTACAGCGACCGCATGTCAGCCATTATCCAGAAATGTCAAGGGAAATACGGTAATTGACATTTACAGGTTTGACGGCTCTGTTTTATTTTAGATTTGTACACATCTTAAAAAGAGAAATTGCAATGAGGGAGACATGCTTGGGCAAATGTTAGTCAATGTCATCTTGTTAATAAGGGAATTGATGGATTTAAGTATCGATTTATGAAACATTCAGTCCCATGTTCACCTTTACATAAAAGTTAAATAAAAGTCTTTGATGGATAGACAGAGATAGACAAATATATATAGTTGTGCTCATAAGTTTACATACCCCTTGCAGAATGTGCAAAATGTTAATAATATCTATCTATCTATCTATCTATCTATCTATCTATCTATCGATGTATATGCTGTACACTGCTCAAAAACACTAAAACACTAAAATAACACATCCTAGATCTGAATGAATTAAATGTTCTTATTTACTACTTTGTTCTTTACATAGTTGAATGTGCTGACAACAAAGTCACACAAAAATGATCAATGAAAATCAGATTTATTAACCCATGGAGGTCTGGATTTGGAGTCACACTCAAAATTGAAGTGGAAAAACACTCTACAGGCTGATCCAACTTTGATGTAATGTCTTTAAAAAAAGTCAAAATGAGGATCAGTAGTGTGTGTGGCCTCCACGTGCCTGTATGACCTCCTTACAACACCTGGGCATGCTCCTGATGAGATGGCGGATGGTCTCCTGAGGCATCTTCTCCCAGACCTGGACTGAAGCATCCACCAACTTCTGGACAGTCTGTGGTCCAACGGTGGATTGAGCGAGACATGATGTCTGTTTAGGTCTGAGGAACCAATCTTGGTGTTCACTGGCAAATGCCGAACGTCGTGCACGGTGTCCACCTGTGGACGTCGGACCCTCATACCACCCTCATGGAGTCCTCATGTTTCTGACCGTTTGAGCAGACACATGCACATTTGTACCAATCCTGTTGCTGGGTTGTTGCCCTCCTACGGCTTCGTCCACATCTCATGATGTACCGGCCTGTCTCCTGGTAGCGCAGTAGATCAATCTCTGTCTTATTAATTATTCAGCTGCAATTTATTCAGTACTGTGTTAATGAAATAAAATTTTCGATGTGTTGACAAATTTAGTTGTTTGTTTGGATTATAGAGAAGTGCAAATCTCAGTGGGATCAAGTGATACTTTTCCTACCACATTTTACAAGAAAACACAGATTCCTTTTGAAAACAACTGAAAACCAATAGAGATTACAAAGCAAGTCGTGCTCATAATTACTTTGCAGATTATGCAAATGAAAAACAATGTCTTCCGTAATTATGTATATGAACTCTAGGAACTAAACAGCCAACAAATGCAGCTGTTGCCAGACAAGATGGTGCAAGAACATTTTAACAGATAGGGGTAATTTAAAACATTTACATCAATATCTGTTTCACAGCTTCTAAACAGTTTAACTTTTAGGTCTAAATTAACATGAGCACAGAATATGCATTATATTTGTAGCTTAAAATATCATAAAACTTGATGATTATTGTCAGTATAAAAGATAGGGTTTCTGCAGACTTTTTTAAAGTCAAATGTAAATAGAAAAGTTAAGTGCATTTATGATTTAATAAGAAACAAATACCTGCCAATAGGCTCCAGGAAAAACACATTTATTTTTGGACCCCCATTGGCAGACATTTTTTTCTTGTTTTAATCATAAACACACATAATTTTGATACATTTCTTATCAATCAATTCATTATGCATCTCAAGAATGTCCTGAATTAGAAAAATTTAGATATTTGTACAATTATATTTGGAGAACCGTATTCTATGCAACCTTTAATGAATTTAAATGGATTTAAAGACTTTCAGCTCCACTTTGAGACTCTTTTAAGGCTTTTTAAGAAGCCCTGTCAAAAGGAAAACTTTAGCTCTTAATAAAGAAAAAGCCAAAAATGTATTTCTCATAGCGAGTGCTAATAAATAGCCAGCAGATATACAGCAAAATGCAAAATACTTTTTAAAAAAATAAGTCAAGTTTAAATCCAGAGACTAACAGGAACGGTAAAACAAATGTAACGCATCAACAAAAACTCTCTCAAATCAAAGCTGTTCTTCATATTAGCGCTTGCCTCACTGACTGATCACCCTGTCAAGTGATATTTTGGGTAATTAGGTACCATTTAAATACCAAAGTTGAAATATCCCTCTCCGTTAGACAGGGGGTGTTATCATTTTGGTCAGAGCCAGAAGCTAGAGACAGTCCCTAATCACACAGGATCGCCTAAGATAATGTAGTCTGTTTCCTAATGACCCTGCGCTCATGTCAAAGTCATTACTCTCCCGCTGAAGGACCATCATCTGCCTGGACAAGCCGTAATTGGACTAAATGGTGAACTATGAGAGAACATTACACATGTCCCTTTATTAATTTGGGCACGAGAGTTTTGCAGTGGTAATTATCGGGGAGGGGTGGACATCGGCAGATGAAAGATAGCAAGTGACTGACTGCTGCAACTTTGACTTTAGAGTCAATGAAAGGAAATCTGCTATCTCTCTCTCTCTTTCTCTCATGGATGCCGGATACGATGACGTCTCTGAAAGCTCCTTGGTTTCAGCACCGGGCATCAAACCAGAGCCAGGCCGAGGGGAGACTGTGCCTTTGCTCTCATGTTTTTATTTATTGTGCAGTTTGTAAGAAAAGAGCAATACAATCTTTTTGATACACCTGTCATTTAAGCTTTCTTCTTGTTCTGCGTTGAAGAAGACAGAGCCTGGTGGGACCCCGGGCCTCCCTTTGCTCTGCAAGTAACGGTGGGTTTAAAAGATGTCAACAGTAAAGGAATTGATTTTTTTGGCTTACACTTGACTTTTTTTAGCGGTGAGCTAGCAGGGGGTCTTCTGTGTGGAGGTGGTTTCATTGGAGGGGCTGGATTCACAAATGGTCCTAACAGTGTGTTTGGGGCTTGGGGGAAAAGAGAGGGAGGCCCTCTTGGAGGAAGAAGAAAGTTTCAGCAAGTTTTTTAATCTCTGTTTGAGCACACCCAAATTCGCTCATACTTTATTTCCCCCGAATATACCTAGTCAGGTGGAAACGACCTGTTTGTGGAAGAGCCTTTGATCCCCATACAGTGCTATTTTAGTATACTTTTTGTTTTTTGTTAATATTTAGAATTAGATGTTTTGTTTGTTTTGTTTTACTTCCAAAGTTTGAGTAATTTTGTTGTATTTTTATCATTTTTTTGAATGTCTGTTTAGTTTTAAGTTTTAGTTATTTAGAACTTCAACTTAAAATGAATAATGACAACTTTAATTATTACCTTTTAAAAGCTTTTTAAATGTTATTTTACAATTAGTTGCCACTAATAATTCCATAGGTTCTGTAATCCTATAACATTGCTTATTGATTTGATGATTTAACAGAATTGGCATCTGTTAAAAATCATGTTTTATTTAAATTTTAAATCAAACAATATAAAAATTATAAACAAAAGATGTAAACAAATCAAATAAATTTAGACTATATAATAAAGATTGACTGTGCACATTTTGTAACTTAACTATCTAAAAAAAATAAAACAAAAACATTTAAATATAAAAAAAATAGGAAGTATATATATATATATATATATATTCTTTTTTATTATTAATGAAGTAATTAATTATTTTTTTGAGAATGCGAAAAAAAGAAAATAACCTTTTTTTTTGCAAAAAAATAGTATAAAACCTGGTAAAGTGGGACTTTTTTCAATTAATTGCATTTCAATATTCATTCCATTTACTTTGTTTTACTTTTTTCAGGAAATCATCTTTGCTCATCTTATCTTCATACTATGTCAGCACAAAAATAACTTGAAACAAATGATAAAAAAACATGTGACCAGATTACTTTTTTATGGGGGCAAACCTGTGAAATTCTGCTAAATGAAGAATGCATATTTTCTACAGTAGATTGTGTATAAAAGTGCCATGTTTGTCATGCTTTTCCTCTTCATCCTTAAAAATGATCAGGTCTTTAGAATCCACATTCTTCAGTCAAGACATATATAGTCACTTTACATTTCAAGCACCATCTCTATACATCACCATAGCAACAGAACATTTACAGTACACAAAACACATACAAGCAGAGGATCTGAACCTCTATCCCCAGATGTCAGAGTACCTGTGACGGGCGCCAGCAGCTTGTATGTGTGTGCGATTAATTAGCCTAAGCCACGTGTTCAGTCCTCAATACTCAACATTGTTGGCTAGAACCCCAGCAAAGAATCGCAAACACCTTATCTGTTCACACACATACATATGCATGTTGCTCAAACTTGCTTCCAGCCGTGTGGAAGGGCGATCAGGCCGGTAATTTTGGCTCGGTGTGGGGGAAGGAATTTTGTTTTTGTCGTCAGAGTTTTGTCTGGTTTTAAAATAAACATGTCTCTGTCTGCGACGTCTCTGACGCGAGGCTTTTGTTTATAGCTAATGGTCCGTGATAAAACCATCATGAAACTATTCAATACAATCCTCAATCTGTTGTCTTTTCATCTTCACACAGCTGTTTTGACAATTCAAGATTTTAAGACCCAGATGCACAGAGGATGATGAGAGAATCTGATGCGCGAATGTAATACGTCAAAGGCTCCTAACGAACCATTGTCAAAAGCTTGTGATGATGGTGTATCGTTGTGCATTAAAAGCTGATCTGATTTCCTTTTTTCCTCCTTTTTGCAGGATGCATCCATCGCTCATCGATTCCACATTATGAGAGAGAAACATCCAGAAAGGTTTAACAGCAGGTACCACTCGCTCTTTATCTCTGTGTTAACCAAACACTTCACCAACACTGCATCTGTTTTGATTGTCATCTCAATCTGTAATCTCGCCAGTGTGTCTTGTGGGTTTACAATGAGTTACTGTCCCGGTAACTCTCCTTCCCCCTCAGGTGTGTCTTTGAGACGTCTGCTATGCTAAAATAATAATTTGTAGTATGCACATATAGGCTTATTCATAATTTATTGATTTTTTTCCGTTCTGTTCCGTTCTTTTGTATAAACACTCACACAAACACACACTAAAAAATAATAAATAAATAATAATAATATGCAAACTCCGAATCCTAGTGGATGGAACCCTATCGTGGGCAAGAGTTCGGCGTTCGGCTCGTTCACCATCTGCGCCCCCCCCCCCCGGAAAGATATGAAATTTTAAAGGAAACGGCGGAGAAGGGGAGGCGGGGAAATGAAAGCTGGGAGAATTTATAGTGAAGGGGAAAGATTTGATTGGGCGCGAATAAACTTTTACTTTCAAGAGTTCACGCTTTCCTTGTAATAATAATAATAAAACAAATTTGGCGAGCTGTCTGGGGAGCGAGCCGGGAGAATGGCGAACTCCGAACCCTAGTGGATGGAACCCTAGCGTGGGCAAGAGTTCCCAAAAAAGGCTATGGGAGGACAGCAGCCAAATTTGAGCGCCCAAAATATGCAATAAGAAAGGATGTTGGATGAAGGGGAATAATAGGAAAAATAGAGTGATGGTAATGTAAGATTACTAGATTAAATTTTCTTTATCAATGCAGAGACGGTCTCTGTAGTCAAGATGACGATAGTCACTGAAAATCAGGGGTCCCCAACTAAGGCGACAGTGGCAAGGAACCAAAACCCCATCCATGAGAGAATGGGGAAAAAAACCTTGGTAGAACCAGACTTAGTTGGGTCCATTTCTCCTCTGGCCGGACGCCCGGCACCTAATTTCCAGTTCAATTTTAAACACGTGTAAAAGTGTAAGGATACACTTCACACAGTGAGTGTGGAACGGGGTGGACTGGGGAGCTGGATCGTCCGGCGACCTGCTGGTAGAGACAGAGACATCGATTAGTGGGTTGGAAAAGCAAGCAAGCAGAACAACACATGGAATCAGAGCATTGCAGATGAAGGGTGGCTGTCTGTGGGGAGGTGCTAGACAAAAGGGTGGTTTTTTTTTAAATAGCAGGAGAATTATGACCTCTGCGGAGGCATGGGGGAGGAGGGGTGGGTAGCTATGGGATAGGGGACCTCTGCGGAGGTGGGGAGGGA